>MJUU01068118.1:9661-26326 GCA_002080025.1 Modiolus philippinarum | reverse complement strand
TGTATTATCTTAAGGAACCAGCCTGGTCCCATAGACAGGTAATTGAGTCATGTGAGTGTTCTACTTGTTCTATGTGTTTTTGTCATGTTTTTGTACTGTTTTGTGATGTACATATGTTTTTGTGTAATTTTGTATGCTTACTACAAAGGTGTACTGAGTACTTTGCTTTTGAAAGTGCTATACTTGATATCTGATATATAGATATATAAGACCAGGTTGTAGTAAATATTACATGAGACTCGAGACATATTTCTGTTGATATATCATGTGAGACGAGTACAAAAAATAACTGAGTAAATGAACATGAGATATTTCACATGTTTAAACATTATTTTGTTTGGCCTATTTTCTAAATTATACAACAGAACACATTATATTTTAATTTATTTATTTATCACTGGGATGAAATGTGTGTGATTATTTATATTTTAATACATGTTTACTTGTCTGTGATGTCATTTTGTTGTACATGTAATTCATGTGTGTATTTGTTATTGTAGGGCTATATTTTCCAAGTATATAATAAATACATGTTGACCTGAGATGAGTTTCAATGCTTGCCTACAAACCCCCTACTACAAATTGACATAAATAATCAGGATAAACAAACATCTAAACATATTTACAACCCTTCACGACTCATGTTGACATGATGTAAACTTATTTTTTAAAATGGATATGAATAATGAAAGAATAAGGAATGATAAGGTATCAAAAGAAGAAACAAAGCGAATAATGAATGAAAAAAAAATATAATAATTAGAAATATCAAAGACATAAATGTAACACACAGTTAAGCGTAAGTTTAGAAAAAGATCTGTATACAAATAATTGATCAACCTAATTAACATAATTATAAAAATATAATAAATTTAGAATAAATTATTTTTTAATCTTAATTGGTTATTTATTTAACAAAACTTATTAATTTGAATAATATCACCTATTGCATAAAATTAATAAGTGAAAGACAAAAAACATTGTAAGTTAATTGAAAAAAAATATTTTCGTTTGATGTCTATTTTTGTATGTTAAAGAATTTCGGGGAAAAAACATCATTGTTGTGTGCATAAGAAATAATATATAACATTATATATTCTGATATATAAATGTATAAATAACAAGTCTTATTACTTGATGTCCTAATTGGATATTGTTGCATAATTAGTTCAAAACGTAATTGATCAAAGATATTTATTATAGTTGTCAAAACATGTCACTCCATAATTGCAATAAACAGTTCATTGTACAGGTAATTAAATTTTATGATTGCTCTGCAATTAACAGGTTTGTAACTGACAAGATTAAGAATCTTGACTGCATTACTCACCACCAAACATAACACATTTACAATACACGAAAGAAAATAAAGGATTTAAAAAAATAATGAATAAATAGATCAATAAAATAAATAAAAAAAATAAAATTAAGTATTTTTTTTTTAATTCATTACTTATTTTCCTTTTTACGTTGAATGTATAAAAACTCTGCTTTGTATGCGTAAAGCACAGCTTTAACATTGTTCATTAATGCATCTTGTGAGTCATCTCCATTTTTCTGCTATTTCAATTCAATTTCAGTTAATATTCATTAATATTTACAGATTTATAAATTCTAATTAAAATATATGTAAAAAACGAATCTTTCTTCTTTTTAAATTACCTTTATATTTAGTTTTTTTTCTTTTCATTGGTATTTTTGTTCTATATTTAACTCCATTTTTGGGGTTTTTTTTTTTTGTTAATCAATTTTCATTTTTTTTCCTCTTTATAGAGTATAAATTAAATCAAATTATATATCTTTATCATTTTTTATAACTTTTCATAAATATTTCAAATTGATCTTTTCAATTTTGAAAAGTCCTATATGTAATGTAGCCAAGATTTCTATCTTGTCAGTCACAAGCCAGGATAATGCAGAGTGACCATCAACTGATCTTAAATGTATAAATTTTGTAGAACCAGTGTGTTTTCAGTACTTTGGTTACCTCCCTGAATGTCCGCCATATTGATTTTTATACGTACCTGAACAGTCGGTTGATAAAATGCTCCTACAGTGTAAATACAAGACATAATTTTTATAATAAACACTATAATATAGTAAAATAATGTGTAATCTTTTTATTTATTGGTGTTTTCAGACGATAATAGGGGGATTTCGGTCTTTTCCAAGGGGATTTCGGTTAATACACGGGGATTCCTGTAAATTCCGGGGATTCCGGTAATTCGATGTACCCCAACACCAGAAAGGAAACCATTCGAATAGGTTGCAGCGAGATTTGATTTTGTTCATAATCACATCGCAATTTTCCAATAATTATAAAGATAAACATTAAGGTTTTACCATGTGGTATTCCTTTGGTTTCTGTAGAACTAATTTGGATAGAATATCAAATTTTGATCGGGAGACAAAGGAATTTACCAGTGTAACACATATCATTTTGGCAATAAATGTAAACAGGAAGTGTGAATGAGGGACTAATAAATGAAAAATGACGGACTGGTGTGATGATATTCCGTAAGGTATTAGAAATAACAACATAGATAAAGAGAATTAAATTCACAGTTAGAAGTCAGAATATCGTATGTTTTTATTTAATAACAGTTTAAATTTATGATTTTCTGGTAACTGGTGTTGAAGTTAAGGTTGGTTCTTCTGATACTGGAGCGAAAGATCTGGATGCAGCNCTAATATCTGGACAAAAGGTTTGCCTGTCGTATGATCTGATGATACGTGAGAAAGGTGGAATAGGGAAAAGCAAAGATGTGTCATTCGGTCCCGGGCATACGATATATACGGAATATTTCCCATAATAAATATAAAGATAAATTTAGATGTAACAATACACTAATTGTGACAATACAAACTACAAAGTAAAGAATTGGGAATTGAATGACGTTTTCACTAAATATTGTATTTGTTTATTTCTTTTGAAATCTTGACATTTTGTCGATTGTTTACTTTCGTCGCCATGCTGTTAATTTGTCTGAATTTGTTATGATCACAGGAGAGTTTTTCTAGAAGGGAGATAATTCTATACCACTAGATTTCCCGCTGAAAAGGGTCATTAAGATCTGTATATTTTCAATACAAATGCCGAAAATATTTCCAAACGCTTGCTTATTTGAATCTTGAATTTATTTGTTTCGTGTTCAAAACATGCTATGGCATAAGGTTCGTATTAAAAAGACGCAAATTCCAAAAATATTTAAATTACTTTAGTTTTTATGCCATTGTCCCCTTAGTTTATTAAGAAAATTATCAAAACATGTGACTATTAAGGCATATACTCCTCCTGATGTATGGGAGAAATAACTAGTTACAGGGCCAGTGTAAGAGATGGCCCAAACTGACCTTATCCAATCTGTTAACATTTGCTCCACCATTAATTAACTTAACAACAAGATCTGTATATCCAGTAGCAGCAGCATAGTGTAAAGCAGTCCAGCCAGCCTTAAAAAACATTCATTTAACCTCATTCAGATCTCATCATCTGTATGGTTGAGGAACTGACACAGCAATGTCATATTCAGAATCTAAATTAACTTCACTTCAGTAAATCATTATTGTACATATATAAAGAACGCGATTTTGTGTTTGCAATGAAAAGATAACAAAAATATAGCTTGGACTTTGAAGAAACTATGAGATCATTAAAAAATGTTAGACACCTTTCTAAGGATTTATTTTTGAAACATCCAAGCCAATAAAAGAGGTCAAATATTTAATGTCTGCTTATCGTTCCTACAATCAATGTTTATTACAGATTTGGAGAGAATATAACAGGAACAATTCGTGATTTTTCAAAAGGTTTACACTTTGGTTGACGTTACTGAATAATGTATATCCATGTCAATCTATTATACCTTATCTTTACAGTTCAAGGCAGGCTTCTCGTCAAGTAGTTGTATGGCCTCTGCCTGGTTTTTGTTCTTCACTAACGTGATAAGTTGAAGTCCATTTATATGCTGAAATAAACATCAGGTCTTAATTGAAAACACCTTTGCTGTTGAATTATAAAATCAACACATGCACACACACACACACACAAAGCAGAAGAGAGTGGTAGTCCTTGCTCCGGGCCCTTGCTTTCTCTCCGAAGGTCCCTTATAATTATAATGAAGTTAATAGTAATTGAAAGTACTACCTTGAAAAAGTTATTGTGTAATAAGTACAAATGACACGTGGGTTTGATGTTTGAATTAAATGGATTTCTCAAAAACTACAAAAACTATACCCCACTTCATCCATATGATATTTGCAAATGAAAGCTTTAGTTTGTGTTCAGATCAAAATCTAATGTGGATATAAATAGAAAAACCTATATATGCCCTTGATATCTTATTCATGAATACCAACTTTCAGCATCATTTGAAAAAAAGTTGGATTTCCGTTTGATAATTCAACAATAGTTTGGTTACCATAGCGTTGTCATCTGTGCAAATTTCATTAAAATAACGAAGTTCCATAAAGACTTTATTGAGTTAATCGCGGAAATTAAAGTGTTGGAAACGACCCTGTGCAAAGTGGAGAGTGGTTGGGAGTGCTATAAATCATCACTTTATTTACACCTTGATAATGTGGACAATTTCAATACCTGTATTTACTAAAAATACTATCCTTTAACAACAAATATTTAGTTGCCCTAATGATATCAACACTTTCAATTCAGCAATATAAACAACAGTAAAACGAGTTTTCTAGAGTAAAATGTAGTCGTTGTCCATACATATACAAATAAATGCCAGAAACACTAGATACTACTAATACCAAGTACCGACAAAATATACATCTTCAAGCAGTAAACACTCATTTATTGAAACATTAAAACTTCAGAAAAGGTTATCTAGAACATCAAAGAAATACGTACATAAACAAATAAATAAATAAGCTAAATGATTATAAAACCTCAATAACAGATCTTCAAAAACCATATATAATATTTCAGCGAAGTTTTTAACTTTTTGATATTGAAACTGAAGTAATAGGGTTATTCGGAATAATACTTTATCCTACAAAAGATGTACAGGGAACAACGGACGAAATGGGCGATCATTATCATCGAACTATGCTGCAAGGACATAGAAATAACAAAGAAAAACGCCATGGAAACGGGAGGACTAAAGAACATACCAACATACAAAACGCAAACCACTAATATTAGCCTTCCTCAGCAAAATGGGACGATTTACCATTTTGTCCCATGTACAATGTACAGAAGTTTAAGGCAAGGGTAACATAAACCAATCAAAACTCATAAAGTAAAACCCAATTACTGTATTAACGAAATTTACCGTTTTTTATGCAATCTCGGTATTTTTTGTTTTTAGTGTATTGGAGTACTTCTCGATTTTATACCACTTACAGATTTGTCGTGGTTCTGAGTAGATATCACGTCTGTAGTATATGTCTGGTCCTCAGAACTCATTTTCCATTCGTTTCACTCTACAAAGTACGACATTCAAAAGTAATATAAAAAATTTATCTCCAATGTTTCCCAAACGTTCCGAATTTATTAGAAAAGGACAGACAAATTGTAACGGTCTTTTACATTGAAAAATATCTGTACCTAATCTTGCAGTTTTAATTATTGGATTGTTTTACATAAACTATGAAAGGATATTGAGTAAATGTACATGAGACAAGGTCTCTACAGATATATGACATGCCTATATAATGAATTACTTCTAGTGAGATGAAGTTGTCGAAAAGCCCATTGGTGAATCTTGATAAATTTTGCTTTCTTTATACGTTTTTGTAATTGTGATAGTATTTATAATTGTAATAGATCATCATATACAAACTACTGCAAAGTATTTAGTATACTGAGAATAACAGTAAAAACGAATTCTCACTTACCTTTTTAACAATTTCTCCATGAAAGGAACAACAGTGGACTCAAAACACTGACTTGGAAAAGTTAAATAAAGTAGTGAATTTAACATTTCTTTGAATGAAATAACTCGAAGAATTTGTAAGTAAGACGCATACTTATATAATCCTTCTGACGGAGTGAACAAACAAGTGAAAGGTAACAATAAACTAGTGTTTTGCAGTACCTTGACATTATGCACTGCATGTTTTTGCATTTTTTCTCTGTAGTTTCAATTTTTGGGTTATCTGCTCTGAAGAGAAATAAGTTGTCGAAATGCGCATATGCAGAAACTAAATTAACAGTAACTTCGGTATTTGGTTATTTATACTGTGAATCTACATACACTTTGGGATAATTTGGAAATGTTTGATTATAACTAATTAAAAGGTTTAATTGTAAAATTGTGTGTATACATTTAACCCCTACAGATTTAAATCGCTCTGAATTGTTTTCAATTTTTCAAATGTTATATATATATATTTACATATAATTGGGATATTTTCCCTTTAGGCAGACTAAACTGTATTGAACGTCAGAAATGACCGAAGATGCTATCTGTGCCGTGCTCATGTTATGTCTTTGTTTCTTGGTTTATCCGACGTTGCCATTGTCGTTGGACTGTTCTTTTTAGACTGACGGTTCGGTTCTCACCTACTTTCATCATTACGTCTCTCACTCAAAGCGTTGTATATTAAAGGTTTCAGTAATAAACTTTACCTCTTAGGTCTTGGGCTGTTGTATTTTTATTCTCCACAAGCATTAGATTTAAATTTTTTCCAAAATATTTTGATTTGATCTGTATGAAAGAGATATAAGGTAACACAACAATCTTTTGAGGGAAAATGTCTTTCCCTGACTTTGAATGCCCACAACAAGTTTGTTTTCAGTAAAGATAAAATAACAAATGAGGTATCAAATGGAAGGAAAATAATTCAACTGTCTGTTAATGCTATAGTATTCAATAGTTTTTCTTCTGAGTATCAATGTCTAAATTTCCATATTTGGCAAAATGTTTGTCTGTGTGTTTTTATTTTTAAAATGAAAACACATTTTACAGCTTTGCAGAAAGCTGAGTTCTGTTTACTTTATCTGAAAGAACCTTTTAATTGCTGCAAAACCTTGTCTCGGATTTTTTATGCAAGACTAGGTTTAAAATTGAATTAATTTTAAAATTGAAAAATAAACATTTCGGAGTAAGAATTTTAAATTTCATTAATTTTTAAACCTGACCTAATATAAAAATTCTGAGCTACAGTTTTGTTGCATTTGAATGGTTCAGATCGGGTAAACAGATTAAACTTCCTGTAAAGTTGTAAACGTTACTTTGGGTTTGAAAAAACAACGCAAAAATCACAATGTTTTGCTAAAAACGGAAATTTAAACATTGATACTTAAAAGCAATAATTTAAGAGACAATTCAATCCTTTTCTTTTTATTTGATACCTCATTTGTCATTGTGTCTGTACTAATGACAAAGTCAAATGCATTCAAATGACTGACTGATGACTGATCAAAGTCTTTGACTGACCGCTTCCTTTAAAAGACTATTGTGCTACTTTAATACACATATATCGGCAAACGAATACCGAAGGAAAAATAAGGAAAGGGAAATTTCAACAGACAATTTTAGATAGACAGCATCGCCATAACCAATAATAAATAATAATTCTCTAAATACTTTTTTTTACTTTATGTCAAATTTATTGAATCAATATAAAAGTTAGACTTACAACATTGTGGAAACTGTTTATACAGGAATTCATCAAACCATGATAATATTTTAAAAGCTGCATGTCACTAACTTCCTTATTTAGTTGTCATTAAATCTCGTTAGTTAATTCAAAATCAACTTTCCGTAAGAATCATTAAAACAAAAGATTTAAAACATAAATAACATGATCACGCTGTGGACATGCAAAATAGAAACTAATATTTTACAAGTATCACTGCACTTCAATACATAGTCAAACTAGATTTATACAAATCTTTATTGAAGTAATTACATGTATCAAGTACTTTCTATACTTCACATTTCCTATGTCTTCATAAGGATTTCAATGCAAAAGTTGTTCCATGCCTATACTTAAGGACTGAGATTATTACATACTTATTCCATGTCCTTTCTCCATATTTTGCACGATATGTTGTTTGTGATGTAGCAATTGATAAAACCCCATAGTCTACGATAAAAACAATAAAAGGATATGAAGTATCTGCACATGAGATAAAGTCTCCACAAATACATGGTGCAATCAAGCAATGGAACAAGACTTGTTGTTTTTCATCTTGAAGTCACCATGAAGCCGTCAGTAATCAGATATGTTAATGCCTCGTGTCTTCGAGACAATGTTATGTGGTATCGGGTTGTTTGTTATTTTTTTTTTGTGGAACCATGTGAGCATGTTGCTGTAATTGTTAGGATAAATATAATATATACAACTAGAGGCTCAGAGACTGAGCCTGTATCGCTCACCTGGCAAAATGCTTTAGCGCCATACATGACTAAAAAGATGTTTTCTTACCAACGGGGTCAAATGTTTAGCTATGTTCTTCATTAGCACCCGTCTTTTTTGTCTGATCCTATTGAAATGAATAATTTTTGCAAAGGACCTTCTATACATTTCAGAGATGATGATTATCAGGATGGTTATCTCATTCCTGGCTCCAATGTTAAACTATGTTCTGCACTGGCGGCCATCTTTTTTGTCAGATCCAAGTACCTCCCATACATCCTTACTGTAAAGATTGGTTGAATTTGCTTCAGTAGCATCAGAGGAGATAGCAAATATATGCTTTTCCCATAGGGTCCCATGTTAAACAATGTTCTGCGCTGGCAGCCATGTTTTTAAGGGAATCGGAAAAATTTCAGCAATCTACACAAAAGACCTTCCATACATCATTCCTATAAAGTTTGGTTCAATTTGCTTCAGTAGCTTCAGGAGATACAAATATATGCTTTTCCCCATAGGGTCCCATTTTTTAAACCTATGTTAGCCGCATGCGACCATGTTTTTTGGCAGAAAAGAAAAATTTTGACAATCTACATAAAGGACCTTCCATTCATCACTCCTGTAAAGTTTGGTTCAATTTGCTTCAGTAGCTTCAGAGAAGATAGCAAATATATGCTTTTCCCATAGAGTCCCATGTTGAACTATGTTCTGTGCTAGTGGCCATGTTTTTAGCAGATCAGAAAAATTTTGGCAATCTGCATAAAGGACCTTCCATAAGTCATCCCTGTAAAGTTTGGTTCAATTTGCTTCAGTAGCTTCAGAGGAAATGGCAAATATATGCTTTTCCCATAGGATCCCATGTTAAACTATGTTCTGCGCTGGCAGCCATGTTTTTTAGCCTATCAAAAAAAATGTAGTAATCTAAGTAAAGGACCTTCCATTCATGATTTCTGTTAAGTTTAGTTCAATTTGCTTCAGTAGCTTCAGAGGAGATAGCAAATATATGCTTTTCCCATAGGGTCACATGTTAAACTATGTTCTGCGCTAGCGGCCATGTTTTTTTCATGGATTAAAAAAAATCGGCAAACTAAGTAAAGGTCCTTCCATACATCATTCCTGTAAAGTGTGGTTCAATTTGCGCCAGTAGCTTCAGAGGAGATAGCAAATATATCCTTTTCCCGTAGGGTCCCATGTTAAACTATGATCTGAGTTGGCGGCCATGTTTTGTCGCGGATAAAAAAAAAATTCGGCAAACTAAGTAAAGGACCTTCCATACATCATTCCTGTAAAGTTTGGTTCCATTTGCTTCAGTTGCTTCAGAGGAGATAGCAAATATTTGCTTTTCCCATAGAGTCCCATGTTGAACTATGTTCTGCGCTGGCGGCCATGTTTTTTCACGGATCAAAAAAAAATTAGGAAAACTAAGTAAAAGACCTTTCATTCATCATTCCTGTAAAGTTTAGTTCAATTTGCTTCAGTAGCTTTAGAGGAGATAGCAATTAAATATATGCTTTTCCCATAGGGTCCCATGTTAAACTATGTTCTGCGCTGGCAGCCATGTTTTTTAGCCTATCAAAAAAAAAAAAAATGTAGTAATCTAAGTAAAGGACCTTCCATTCATGATTTCTGTTAAGTTTGGTTCAATTTACTTCAGTAGCTTCAGAGGAGATAGCAAAATATATGCTTTTCCCATAGGGTCCCATGTTAAACTATGTTCTGCGCTGACGGCCATTTTTTTTCGCAGATGAAAAAAATTTCGGCAAACTAAGTAAAGGACCTTCCATACATCATTCCTGTAAAGTTTGGTTCTATTAGCTTCAGTAGCTTCAGAGGAGATAGCAAATATTTGCTTTTTCCATAGGGTCCAATGTTAAACTATGTTCTGCGCTGGCGGCCATGTTTTTTTCATGGATTAAAAAAAAATCGGCAAACTAAGTAAAGGTCCTTCCATACATCATTCCTGTAAAGTGTGGTTCAATTTGCGCCAGTAGCTTCAGAGGAGATAGCAAATATATCCTTTTCCCGTAGGGCCCCATGTTAAACTATGATCTGAGCTGGCGGCAATGTTTTGTCGCGGATCAAAAAAAAAAAAAAAAATTCGGCAAACTAAGTAAAGGACCTGCCATACATCATTCCTGTAAAGTTTGGTTCCATTTGCTTCAGTTGCTTCAGAGGAGATAGCACATATTTGCTTTTCCCATAGAGTCCCATGTTGAACTATGTTCTGCGCTGGCGGCCATGTTTTTTCCCGGATCAAAAAAAAATTAGGCAAACTAAGTAAAAGACCTTCCATTCATTATTCCTGTAAAGTTTAGTTCAATTTGCTTCAGTAGCTTTAGAGGAGATAGCAATTAAATATATGCTTTTCCCATAGGGTCCCATGTTAAACTATGTTCTGCGCTGGCGGCCATGTTTTTTCGCGGATCAAAAAAAAAATAGGCAATCTAAGTACAGGACCTTCCATACATCATTCCTATTAAATTTGGTTCAGTTTTGCTCCGTTGTTTCAGAATAGATAGCCAAAATGTGCATTTTCCCATAGGGTCCCATGTTAAACTATGCTCGGCCCTGGCGGCCATGTTTTTTGGCGGATCAGAAAAATGACTTTCCATTGAAAGCCTGAATAAAATTTTCTTCTACCATATGAAGTGTACTGTAACCTTACATGAGAACTTCTCGTGAAAAAGAAATGGTGAGTCACATGATCTTCCTTTACTATCTGGTAAATCGGCTTTTCAATACACATGTATTAAGGTTCTGTTAATCAAACCTCCATTAAGTGCCACATTTTTGTAGAAGTATTATATTATGGTCTACTTTTTATGTTCAAAATGCATGTTTTATTTGAATAAAAAGGGGAACTGCTTGTAGGTTTTCAGATATAAATTAGAAGTAATTATGTATTTTGATTTACTATAAGACTGAGAACAAGTCAGGGGTTAAGTAGAGGAGAATAATTGGTGGCGATTGGAACACAAGCTGTCTGTTGATAGATGGCACATCTACAGTTGGGTGCAGTCATAACCTCTTAACTCCAAGTTAACTCATGGTAAGGTCAAGCGGAATGTTTGGTTAAATGTCGAACAACGCCACATTCATGTTTTTTTTCTGGTTATGGATTTGGGATTATAGTAAACAAACATAAATTTAACTGGCAAGTGGTCTTGCAATCACTGTCATCCGATGCCCGACAAAAGCACTAGTGTCTTAAGTGGACGATTACAACATATAAACAAACACAGGGCACTCATCAAGTCGATTGTAAGAAAACATTATAAAATAGTGAGATTTGGGCACATTAAATATCTATGTATTTTAATTTAATTTACATTGTCTAAAGTTGAAATTTTCGTTAACTAAAGCTCTGTGCCCTGGTCGATGCTATCGTGGCTTTCAACCTTTGATGCTATTTGTTTTCTCATAGCTATTTTGGTCTTTCAATGTTTAATTTTTATTTGCATTGAATACACAGAGTTATCAAAGTAACACTCTTCAGAAGTCAAAAATTAACTTATTCTTACCTGGTTTACCTGGTGTCCAGATCAATATAGGCTAACTAGCCTCTAAGACCCTTCTGTATTTTGTTCACAGTTTACAAGAAAGATATAGAAAATATTCATTATCTATAAATGATTTTGTATCTTAATTTCTGCTTGCACCATTGTACCGTTACGTTTACGTCATTGATATTTCATTAGAGTACTCAAGTCTTGATCAGAGGCAAAAATAATACGAAATTTTGCCACGTCTTCTTGAAATTGACTCTATGAGTGCCCTATGGTTGTTTATTTTTTGTGATTGTCTTCTGTCTTCAACGGGTCCTTTCGTCGGGAAACGGATGACTGCGTTTGTAGGAACTATTTGCCAGTTAATTTTACTCTACTTGACGATTCCTTATCCATGAGTAAAAAAGACATAGATGTAGCGTACTTTGATATTTACCAATGAATTCCTATTAAACCGGTGCTAGAGACTGTCCCTAACTTACAATGAGGTACGAGCAAAGCTCGAATTATTGAGGGCCTCATGGTGATTTCATGATGAAAGAACAACAATAAAAGCGTTGATCCATTGTCTGTTTTATCATGTATTTGTAGAAACTTTGTCTCATATGCATTTACTCCATATCCTTTTATTGTTATTTATATTAGTATAAGTAAATTACAAAATAACAAAATGATGGCCATTGTCATGTATTGTGATGACCAATATAAATATACTAACTCTTTCAAAACCACAGTTTATTTACAATGCACGGCAAATATAAATCTTTACTATACATTTCTAATAATGTATGAATATTTATCAGAAAATGTTCAAAGACAGAACATTCAAGAATACAGAATAATGACTATTGTAAGGCTTACAATTATTGATATCGTGAGGTATAACATCATCAAAAAATAAATATTGATAAAGTGAAAAAAAATATTTAAACACGAGAAAGTCCATATTATTAACAAAATACCGAAGTTAGCGAATTTAGACAGTTTCGTTTTCAAATCTCCATGCAGATGAAATTTTATATTCTGTAAATTGAGCATTCAAGACCAATTCTAAGAAATCATCAAAATCTTTTACTATTCAAATGCATAACAGCATATAATAACATGCGTCATAACTAAAAAAAAGGCACACGAGCTCTGTGACACGAGAAAAAAGCACAATGCAAAGGAAATTTGATATTTTATAATGTGTTAACTATTCACGAACAATTCTTAGAAATCTTCAAAATCTTTTACTATTCAAATGCTTTGAAAAAAAATAATGATACGAGTTTTATTACACAAGAAAAAAAAAACAGTAAAATAATGTTGACATGCATATGAAATAAATGTACATATAACTGTTCAAATATCTAAATGTGCTTTTGATAACAGGTGTAAAAAATTTAAAAAATCACAAAAAATAATGTTGACCTGTATTTAAAATTTATATATATGTACATACATTGTATACCTATTCAAATATGTATATGTGCTTGTGATAACGGGTGTAAAACAAACTCAATAAAACTCAAACTTGAAAAAATGAGATCATTTGGAAAACTGTTTCATTGGGCATTGATAGAAAATTGTGAAAAATCGATAACATGAAATAAGAGTCACAAAACATGAGATGCTTTTGTTTGCCTGATGGTCATTTTTAAACGATAGCAAAACTACATACAAAGTATAGTATCGACTGTAATACGATTTATGTTGCAATGTGCCATGTGTCATGCTGTGAAAAAATGTTTAAAGAACATGTTTCCTAATACAAATGCAGAGACGAGATGACTGTAGTTGTTAGAAAACTTTGCCAGTTAGTTTTATATTTGATGACACCTCCGCATTTTTTCGGTATTTGAAAAAATATTGCAAATATATTCTTTAATCTTTAACACCGAATGTCTGTTTTGCCACAAATAGTCAAAACATGAATCGAAAGGGACATGCAAAATTTTTGGAACCATCCAGATTAAAAAAAAATGGAAACGAAAAGTGCTCCGATATTTTTATGTAAATTTTCACATTAAACCATTAATAAGGCAAACAGCAAACAAAAATCAAATGCTTAATTTCAAATGCTCTCAACGTTTTTTGCGTGTGTTAAATATGTCCTATTATAATATAAAGAAAGCCTCATCAGTGAAAATGTCCAGAGGGGATCTACAAAATCTGCGAAAAATATCGAAAGTACATGGAAATTTCATTTGCCAATTAAACCCTTTAAGTCAACATTCATAAGAACACATTTTTGGGCAGCTTTTTGCTTAATATACAAAAAATACCGAAGTTGCATAAAAAACAGTAAATTTGGTTATGCTGAACACGTGTTTCAAGGAGTAATTTAGATATGAAGGGTAACACAAGTATCTTTGTGTTAATGTAAATTTAAATAATAATAATAATAAATAATAATAATAATAATAATAATAGAAGTATAATACAATACATGAAAAGATTTTTAATCGTTGACACGTATATCATTCTGAAAATATTCAAGGTGAAAAATACACTATACAAAGTTCACATAATTGCTGACTTCAAGTTTGCGGTAAAAGGATATCACATTCAAGTCATTTTGTGGTAGTCAAAACTTGTCCTCTGTTTACATTTCTTCATTCCTAAAAACAAGATTATGATTTAAATGACTTCATACACTATTTCAAATGCATTTTTTACTTGAATTAACTTTTTGATAAAACCAATGAATGCGAATTTTATCAAACAATATCCTTAGACAATCTTTAAATGTATTTGAATCACGTGATTTTAATCAAGTCGTTTTTTCAATACATTTATATCGATATGAAGATACACTTATTATTTGTTTTCACCTTTTGGTGAATAATTCGACATTTTGTCATCTTCTGTAATAAAAACCCTACATCCATGTCTTTACTGGCCATGGATGTGGAGTCATCAACAGCATAAAGCGGAAAAGTGGATTTACAATCACTGAGATCCGTTGCCCGACAATAGGACTAGTATCTCAAGCCAGTGGACAACAGAACATAAAGACAAACAAAGTGCACACAGTGAAATGATCGATTGCGAGAAAATTTGGGATTATAAAATACCGAGATGTGGGCACTATAAAGAAGTGGTCAGAACAACCCATGGTAATTACAAAAAAGAACAATAAAATGCAAAAATTTCAAAGTATGTATATTCATTTGTATTATTTTCTAAACAACAAGTGCACCATAATTGAAATATTCAGAGGGCATACATTTCTTCCACTTGGAATCTTTTACGGACTCCACACTACAAGAGAGACAAACTCTAGTCTTAGATAAACATTGAAAGGATATGGAGTACATGTGCATGAGACAAATCTATATAAAACATGGAAGAACCAAGCCTCAAAGTCGTCATGATGCCTCAAAAATGAGCTCATACCACATAGGTAGTTGTTTATGGCCTCTAGCTCTGTTTTGAGTGGAATTCATTGGTAGATGTCGAACAGCTACATCCAAGTCTTTTCTGGTCATGGATGCGAGATAGTCATCAAACATTGATTAAACTGGGAAAGCGCTCTTAAAATCACTGTCATCCGTTGTCAAGTAAAAGGACTAGTGTCTCAAGGCGGCAATGAATCTTTGTTTTGAAATAATTTTATTGTTTGCAGATACTAGGTTGTTACGAACGTCAAAGTCACGCGGTATTCATCGAAGTACACCTTGAGGTTTCTATATCAATTCTTATATATTTTAATACGATTTAACGCCCGCTTCAGGTCGTAATAAAATATTAAGGCATGTATACAAAGTAATTTCTACAAAAAGTTATTTCGACAACTTTATATGTCCCTACAGATAAACTAAGACATTCAAGTTAATGAGGTATCATTTTCACAAATCCAACAGTTTTCGATACTTACTAAAACCCTACAATTGTTTCACTGTCACGTCTCAAAGAAAATGCAAAAATGATAAGGTAAATTTTCGACTTCTAATCTAAGTACAACACACTCCATTTATAAACAAGTCAAACATCTTTATATCAGCGTATAGGAAGCTGCTATTGTTATTGCATTGCAAATATTTGGAAATGTATACACACACTAAAAATACCTTTCTGTCATATTTGCAAATCAGAAAAATGTAAAATAATGTTTTGAAAATATTTACAACATATTTGCCACTTCACAGCACATATACATTTATACATTTCCCAGGACCATTTGTGAAATTTAAAGATAAATAAATTTCATGTCTAATTTTCAGAAACCAATGTTCTTGTTTCGAAATTAAGTATTCTTGACATCAACTCGCGTGCCAAATCTAGAACCATCAAACCCTGGTGAAATAAAGATACTGCTCTAAGAAGGAATGCAAGCCATGAGTTTATATACTGGTATAAGTCAGGAACTTTACCGCCAGGTATTGTGCAGGAAATGACAACAGGTCAATTACTGACGTTCTGACAAACATTTTCTAGCCATAGTGTAAGATTCAGAACCGCAATTAATAAAATTTAACCCAATATAAAGGACGTGTAAAAACTATTATGCCGCCGAGCAATTCAGATAAATAAAATTAGCCGAATGCACGTGTACATGTGTTCTTGGTAGCAAAATACACAATAGAAAGAATATATTTGCTTACTCATCTATATAAGACATAATACACTATTATTGTTATTAGGCGACTGAGAAACATTCCTTAAAAAAAAAAAAAAAAACCAAAACAAAAACCAATACAAACCTTATGATTTCTTTTGTTGAGCTGCCTTTACTTTGTATTTGAATAACCCAAGTTTGTTCAATGACTGATCGGATATCGTTGGTTCTGAAAGGAATAAAAACTTGAGTGTGTGATAGATGCAACTTACATATATATAATTATTCGAA
>MJUU01068117.1:15781-63059 GCA_002080025.1 Modiolus philippinarum | reverse complement strand
AAATTAGTTTTCAATGAATTAAATGTTGATTTTTGTGTCCAAAATATTCTATATGGGAATGAGTTTTTGAATTACACTCAAAATGTAAAATTAACACAAGCTATCCATTCGTTTATTAAAGATAGTAAAAGATTTTAATCTATATGTATTGTTATTGTGGACTGAGGAATGAGCCATTTTAAATATTTTTATAAAGCATTGTATTTCCTAACACTTTAAAAATATATATCATAAATTCATGCACAATACTTTTTTCTATGTTTTTTGTTTTCTTTATATAAAATATTTATGATAAATTATTACTTATGAAAGAACACCCAATCTATAAATATCATTTCTTTAAATTATCTTTAAATAGAATATATTTTTACATATTCATTGTTTAAAGGAACCCTCTGGGCGTTGCTTTGATCTGGATTGCTGCTAGGCTTGCGGAGCTGCTAAGCATGCTCTAAGCCTCTGACTTCGCAGCTCCCCAGGCCTATCAATCCAGACATAGCGCCCCAATACTCCCGTGGGTTTCTGAACATTTGAAGTTAAATGTTGACATGCTGTTTAGTTTTGATCTGGATTAGTTCAAAGCTTGTAGAGCTGCAAAGCATGCACCCAGCCTCTGTCTTTGCAGCTCTGGAAGTCTAGCGATCCAGACAATACTCATTTATTTTCTATATGAATTTGTATTTGATATCTGAATTTTTGTATTATTTATGTATATTTTAATCTGATATACCTTAGAGTGTCTGTGGCTAATTGTGAAATTCAGGAAACTTCGAAAATTTTAATATCTAATCAGAGACTTATTTTATATATCCTTGACCTTATATACTTTGAACTTATATTTGAACCTTATATGTCTCTGATCGATATAAATTGAACTTTTGTTTGGACTTTCATTTTCAAAACAGCTTAGTTGATTATGGGTGAATTTAATTGTCTTATATCACACCTTTGGCAGCTCTCAAGATTAAATTAAACTCCTTCGGTATCGTATTTTATTTCACATAAATATATTCAATTAACAAATTTGTAACAAAGGGTCTGAAATTTTATTAATTGACACACTATGTTGTTATCTACGATAATTGTAATTTGGATTATGCCCCTTTGAATGTGAATTTATTTGTATACATGTTGCCTTAAGGAGAGGATATATATAGGTTTCGGCCTGCTATCCAATCCTTTTCATGTTTATTGAATAAAATAATTTTAAAATCAAAAACTACTGTTAACATTCTGTATCCGGCTTCCTCCTATAATTTTGGGTCCGGTGTCAGTTATTTTCTTGGAAATTAGATTTTTGCTAAAAAAATGTGTTTTGACAATTATTTCAATTCCATTTAACGAAATATTTGACTGTTCCAAAGATGGGTTTCAATATTTCGTGTATCCTCAACCAGAGCCCGAGACAGTTTTCCCGAGCTTGAAAGTAAGAAAAAACATAAATAACTATCTTGTTTTACGATGTTTTCCAAAATTATTTGTTTTATTTAAAGTAATATGCTATCTTTTCACTTTATTTCTATAATTTGATTAACTATTTTGATTTTATATCAATAAATAGCGAAAACCTATTGCAATCTCGGTCCTAGGAAGGGAAATAACTCGTGTATTTTGTTATTTGTTTACATTTACCTGGATAAACAGGAAAAGACCACTATCCAAAAAAAAAAATGAAATCTCATGATTAAATTTCATTCATTCCATTATTTTATTCATTCAAAGTATTTATTTGTTTATTCTTTAATTTGATTTTTTTTTATTTTGTTCATGAACACTTATAACATTATTTTTTTTATAACTATTTAATTGTTAGTACCTTTATCACATTTATTTTATTTGTCTACTTACTTGATCTATGAGAGGCTCCGATTCTTTTCACTGAAGCTTTTATTTTTTACTTCCGCATCACAGTCTCTGATACACACCCTTATTTTATCCCTTTTGCCCTTTTCCCTCTCTCAGAAAAACTTCTCGGTGGTTATATGAAATAAAATGCAAAGAATCACTTCACGTGAAAGCTGTATGGGTAAATTAAAAAAAATGGCACCATGCATATTTTGTTATCTAGACTGAGAAAAATAAAAGTTTTGATACAAAGCATGTCCATGTGCAAAATTTCAGGGAGATATCTGTATTGGTTAAAAAGTTATGCTCGAAAAACATGCCAAAAATGTCTGGAGTGCAACATTTTTCGTGACGTTTTTTTAACATTACTTTTTTTATATACATATAAAATAGAAAATAATGATATCTGTTTCAAAGTAAGACTTTTCAATTCAAGTTTAACATCTCGAGTTAGGAATTTAGTATATCTGAATATTAGCAAATGTTTTGCTGCAGTTGGCACAAGAGCAATTGGAGTCCCATGTCTGGGGTGCAACAGCAAAAATAGAAAAACTGCAAATAAATGAATGCTGTAAAAATTCTATCTATGAAAAATCACATATTTATATTGATTAATGTAAAGGAATATCAATTCCATATAAAAGAATATGATATTGAATATTTTGATAACAACACCACCTCCTGTTGGGTCATTAAATACATTCACCCTTGTTTGTCTGGAGTGCAACATTTGAAGTCTAATAAGTCCCCTTTTCCTGTATATTGATTTCTAATCCACTATTGTTCTTTGTTTCAAACAATATTGATATAAAGACCATTCATCCAAGAATGGAACTTTTTTTCAGACACACACTTATTATTTAATTGCGAGCAATGTTTATGTTGTCTGGAGTGCAACAGTATTTTTAGTTTATTAATATGAAAAAGAAAGGAAATGGGGTAAATGTCAAGGAGACAACATCACATATCCAGGTTAAAACAACAAAAAACAAAACATCTAGGGGTCACCATATGGTCTTCAACACAGTGAGGAACCTCACACCATATAGTAAGCCCTAAATGGCCCCGAAAAGGTAAAAAAGTGAATAAATCAATGGAAACAAACCACATCCAATAACCCAAATATCAAGAAACTAAAATTTTATAAAAAGACAAGGACAAGCCCATGACCAACATATTCCTGACTTGGGACAGGCGCAAAAATTGCGGTGGGGTTAAACTCGTTTTCTTGGATCCAAACCCTCCCCCTATGTGTGGTGAATGGCTAAAAATAAATACACAAAAAGACTCACAGTAAAAATCAAACTAGAAAAAAGTCCAACTTATCAAGACGAGTACCCTTACAATGAAGTACATAAAACATGAAGACAATACACACAAGTACTGTCCGGACAAATGCCCGCAGTTACTGACAGTTAGCTAAGGACATAATTTCCGTTGACTATGATATCAAGCCTTCTTACATATGAAACTTTCAATTGAAATACTTCTAAATAGACTTGGTATAACAACATCATCAATTATGAAAGAAGAACATGATATTGTGCAATGCCAAATGCTGCCAATAAGAAAAATTGTTTAAATTTAGTTATGGTGTAAAGCATTTAGGAGATGATAAATATTTTTGCCAACAAAAACCAGAAGTAAAGATTTAACAACAATGCTGTATTTATATCCTTTATGAAAAAGTTTGTTCAACGGATTAATAAGTTTGGAAGGACAATTTTTGAATTTATGCGCTTTGTAAATGATATTTCCATAGATGTTTGGATTTGAAATGTCCTGATGTATAAAAGCCCTGCATGTAGAACAAAATTTTCTTAATAAGTCAATGTATCTATAATAAAATCAGAGAATGTTTTTATCAATTTATGATATCTAAACCCTTGATGCAGAAGTTTTTCAGTGAGACAAAGATTTCGGTCGTTGAAGTCAGAAACATTACTACATTCTCGTGCATATCGAACAAGTTGTGAAATGTAGACCCCGTAAGAAGGGGCTAACGGAACATCGCCGTTGAGATGGGGGAAATTGACTATAGGGAATGAGAAATCATCCCTTTTATCATAAAGCTTAGTGTTTAACTTTCCTTGATTTATTGATATATCAAGATCAAGAAAAGGAGTATAATCACTGCTGCTATTGGATTTATTTAAAGTAAGTTCTGCAGGATAAATTTCATCTGTAAATTTAGAAAATTCAGGATTATTTAAAGCCAAAATATCGTCCAAATATCTATATGTATTGTTAAATTTATCCACTAAATGCTGTTTAGAAGGGTCTTTTTGAATTTTTGCCATGAATTGTGACTCGTAGCAATAAAGAAATAAATCTGCTATGAGAGGTGCACAGTTGGTACCCATAGGAATGGGTACCAACTGTGCATCTTATGCTTATGTGCACCTTATGCTTATGTGCATCTTATGCTGTGCACCTAATGCTTATGTTTAACAGGTCAAATGAAAATCTTAGCATCAAATAATGATTATTTGAAAGAGAGTAACTATTTCAACAATTGTTAAGATCAACTGGGTCATTCTTTCAATTTCAGACTCCCTTTTGGAGGCGCTTAATAGCAATATTACGTTTTTTTAGCTCACCTGGCTATGCCAGGGTGAGCTTTTGCAATCACTTTGCGTCAGGCGTCCGTCGTCCGTCCGTAAACTTTTCATTCAAAGATCTTCTCCTCTGAAACCACTTGGCCAATTGAAACCAAACTTGGCCACAATAGTCTTTGGGTGGTCCCCTTTAAAAATTGTGTCGCTCAGGTCTGTACGTCATCCAGGATGGCCGCCATCTGGGACCAAAATTTATCATTGAACCTAATGGAAAAAAAAAACGTTTCAAATTCTTTTTCTCTGAAACTACTGGGCCAATTGGAACCAAACTTGGCCACAATAGTCCTTGGATGGTCCCTTACAAAAAGGTGCTTTTTAGGTCCGCCCGATTTCCAAGATGGCCGCCAGAGGAAACATAGTTTTAACATTGGACCCTATGGGAAAACACTTTCAAAGATCTTCTTGTCTGAAACTACTGAGCCAATTGGAACCAAACTTGGCCACAATAGTCCTTGGGTGGTCCCTTACAGGAAAGATGTTTTTTAGGTCCGAGTGATTTCCAAGATGGCCGCCAGCGGGAAACATAGTTTTATCATTGGACCCTATGGGAACACATTTTCAAAGATCTTCTTCTCTGAAAAACTGAGCCAATTGGTACCAAACTTGGCCACAATAGTTTTTGGGTGGTCCCTTACAAAAAAGTTGTTTTTCAGGATCGCACTACCTTCAACATGGCCGCCAGCGGGGGACATAGTTTTAACATTGGACCCTATGGGAAAACACATTCAAAGATCTTCTTCTCTGAAACTACTGAGCCAATTGGAACCAAACTTGGTCACAATAGTCCTTGGGTGGTTCCTTACAAAAAGGGTGTTTTAAGGTCCGCGCAATTTCCAAGATGGCTGCCAGCGGGGAACATAGTTTTAACATTGGACCCTATGGGAAAACAATTTCAAAGATCTTCTTCTCTGAAACTACTGAGCCAATTGGTACCAAACTTGGCCGAAATAGTCTTTGGGTTGTCCCTTACAAAAAAGGTGTTTTTCAGGATTGCGCTACAATCAACATGGCCGTCAGAGGGGGACACAGTTTTAACATTCAAAGATCTTCTTTTCTGAAACTACTGGGCCAATTGGAACCAAACATGGCCACAATAGTCGTTAGATGGTCCTTTGCAAGAAAGGTGTTTTTCAGGTCAGTGCTATATTCAAGATGGCCGCCAGCGGGAAACATAGATTTAACATTGGATCCTATGGGAAAACATTTTCAAAGATCTTCTCTGAAACTACTGAGCCAATTGATATCAAACTTGGCCACAATAGTCTTTGGGTGGTTCCTTACAAAAAGGTGTTTTTCAGGATTGCGCTACATTCAACATGGCTGCCAGCAGGGGATATAGTTTAACATTGGACCCTATGGGAAAACACATTCAAAGATATTCTCCTCTGAAACTACTGGGCCAATTGGAACCAAACTTGGCCACAATAGTCCTTAGGTGGTCTTTTGCAAAAAATGTGTTTTTCAGGTCAGCGCGATATTCAAGGTGGCCGCCAGGGGGAAACATAGTCCAATGTTAAAACTATGTTCCCCACTGGCGGCCATGTTGGATATAGTGCGATACTGAAAAACACCTTTTTTGCAAGGGACCACCTAAGGACTATTGTGGCCAAGTATGGTTCCAACTGGCTCAGTAGTTTCAGAGAAGAAGATCTTTGAAAGTGTTTTCCCATAGGGTCCAGTCTTAAAACTACATTCAAAGATCTTCTCCTCTGAATGTACTGAGCCAATTGGAACAAAACTTGGCCGCAATAGTCACTGAGTGGTCCCTTGCAAAAAGGTGTTTTTCAGGTCAGCGCGATATCCAACATGGCAGCCAGCGGGGAACTTAGTGTTTCCCATGGGGTCCAATGTTAAACTAACAGAGGTCTTCTCCCCTTTAACTAATTGGGGATATTGGATTTATAGTTTAATTGTATATAAGGGCTCTTTAACATAAAATGTCTATGTTAATCAAGGGCCAGGTGAGCGATACAGGCTCTTGAGAGCCTCTTGTTTAAGAAATGCTCTATTTATTTTTTCATGTCTATGATTACTTCTGACTGTTAGGTTAAAATAAAGAAAATATATATTAAGCTTCTTTTCATGCATGAACTATAGACATTAAATCATATCTGATGCTTTAATCTAAAAAAAAAGGTGTAGTTTCACCTAAATCAATATGAATGTATATCAAATTACTCGTTTTTTTTAGCTCACCTGACCCGAAGGGTCATGTGAGCTATTGCCATCACTTGGCGTCCGTCGTCCGACGTCCTTCCGTCCGTCGTAAACTTTTTCAAAAATCTTCTCCTCTGAAACCACTGAACCAATTTTCACTAAACTTGGCCTGAATCATTATCAGGGTTTCCTGTTTCAAAATTGTGTCCGGTGAGCCCGAGGACCAAACAACATGGCGGTCGTTACTAAAAATAGCACATAGGGGTAAATTGCTGTTATTGGCAAATAACTCGAAAACCGTTACAGATATCAAAAATCTGGGGGAGTAAAAGTGATCAGCATGGTAAGATCTACCCGCCCTGCAATTTTTAAGAAAATCTGATGACCACTTTTGGAGTTATTTCCCTTTTTCCGGAAATTTTTCAAAATTTTAATGTTTTTATTTTTTTCAAAGAAACTATAGCAGATAGAGATCAACTTCAAACTGCAAAAATGTTCAGCATATCAAGATCTACCCACCCTGAAATTTTGGAGAAAATCCAAAAACCCTTGTAGGAGTTATTGCCTTTTTTCAGAGAATTTTCATAATTTTCAGATTTTTCGTCTTTTATTTCCAAAACTATAGAAGATGAAGGTTAAGTGTAAATTTATAAAATGTTTTCCATGCTGTGGTGACTACAAAAGTGGTGTTGAAAATTGTTAAAGATGACCGCCGTTTTCAAAATGGCCGCCAAGAAAAGGAGGGAAAATTCAACATTGTTCGATTTCAATGAAATTTGATTTCCAAATAGATATTGATGTTGCAACTTCAAAACCAGTGTTGAAAATTTTTTGTTGACCGGCATTTTCAAAATGGTCGCCATGAAAGGCGGGAAAATTCAACGTTGTCCGATTTCAATGAAATTTGGTTTCCAAATAGGTATTGATGTTGCGACTTCAAAACCGATGATAAAAATTGTTCGTTGAATGCCATTTTGAAAATGGCCGCCTTAAAAGGCGGGAAAATTCAACATTTTCCGATTTCAATAAAATTTGGTTTCCAAATAGATATTGATGTTGCGACTTCAAAAACTGATGTTGAAAATTTTTCGTTGAACGCCATTTTCAAAATGGCCGCCAAAAAAGACGGGAAAATTCAACATTGTCCAATTTCAATGAAATTTGGTTTCCAAATAGATATTGATGTAGCTATGTGTTTCTTCACAATATAAGAAATATGTTTAAACTAGATTATAAAGGGGAACCCCTGCCAACATTTTTTTTATGGAAAGGGGGACTTTGAATGTTTTGATTTCAGCAATATGTATTATCTGAATTATTAGGGGAACCCCTGCTCAATTTTTTTTTTTTTTTTTGAATGATGGTCTGAAATGGGTTGTAATAGATAGTATGGCTTTAAATTACCATGGAAACTGCTGAATTTACTTGCCCAATTGGAATTATACTGGGTGACAACTGTCCATTGTCGGTACCTATCGAAGAATGTTTCTGTTAAGTCCACATGTACATTCACTCCATATCCTTTCATTTTTTCCTATTTCTGTTAAGTCCACATGTATTCCAAGATGGCCGCCAGCGGGGGACATATTTTAACATTGGACCCTACGGGAAAAACACATTCAAAGACATTCTTCTCTGAAACTACTTGGTCAGTTGGAATCACAACTTGGTCACAATAGGCCTTTAATGGTCTTTTTAAAAATTGTGTCTGACAAGTCTGCACCTCATCCAAGATGGCCACCAGCGGGGACCGTTGTTTAACATTGGACCCTAAGGGAAAAACACATTCAAAGACATTTTTCTCTGAAACCACTTGGTCAGTTGGAATCACAACTTGGTCACAATAGGCCTTTAATGGTCTTCTTAAAAAATTGTGTCTGACAAGTCTGCACCTCATCCAAGATGGCCACCAGCGGGGACCGTTGTTTAACATTGGACCCTATGGGAAAACACGTTCAAACATTTTCTCCTTTGAAACTTGTAGAAAATGAGACACTTTAACATTGGGTTAATTTGGGCTGCAATTTATGCCAGTCATGGACCAGGTGAGCTATACAGGCTCTTGAGAGCCTCTAGTTTATATTGCGTCTCGGACCAACGAATCTGTCGCGCAATTGTCAAAAATGAAAATAACATTTGTTTACCTGTGACAGTGTATTTATAGCAATGAAATCGACATACCGATTATTTTAACGTATTACGGACGTATGCAGCAGTTCATTGGATGACTACGAAGTTTTGCCACGTGTAGATTTTCAGGGCTTCGATCGGAGCTTTGATTTAAGTACTTATCAATTATGGACTTTTTACGAAGTCAATATGTTAAATATGGACCTGTTAGGTTTATATTGACCGAGGACGAAGTCCGAGGTCAATATTTTCCTAACAGGTCCATATTTAACATATTGACATAGCAAAAAGTCCATCATTTTTATATCACATATGTAGTTTTATGGTATCTCATTACATTTTTGTGGAGGAAAATTTTGTCAATACATCGGAATTTAATTAGAAATAGAACCTTTATTCGAAGGTGGGTGTGGATCTGCCATGACCTAGAATGGGTTACATGAGTGCTCATATGATAAATAAATGCCGACATTTCTCTTATATTTGCAAGAAAAGAAAAACAAACAAACAAGTAAGCCTTTTTATTAGCGTGTTTACGTGAAGGGTTCTATAAAGGACATGTGACAATTGTTAAATATATTTTTTCATTGGTTTCAGTGGTTGCTCTGTAGAAACATTTTAATATCCCCTTTTATATAAACGGCGGAAACTCCTAGTAAAGTGTGAAGCGTTTTCCAATATTTTCTTAAATATCTTTTTTTTGATAAGAGCTTTCTTAGTGAAAAACTATAGTTTGAAAGTCCAACAAGACATATAGCGTCAATAAAACTAAAAATAGAAACAAAGCTTCAATATACTTAAAAATAGAAACATAGCGTCAATATACCTAAAATTAGAAACAACGCTGAAATATACTGAATATTTTTTAAATCACGTGAGCGTATTAGCCAATGAGATTAATAGGAACTTATACCATATGTAATATTGTCAGATATGTACTTCATGTTTGACTAAATATGGACTTTGTACAAAATGTAGGGGAACATGGATTTTTCTCTTTTTTCAAAAAAGAGTGCAAGGAAGTTCATAGATCATTCTAATTCATGACAAATTTAAATGGTTGGAGTGCAACATATTAGCAAGAAGAAGAAGCAATTTTAAGACTGTCTGTATTTTTATTAAAAAGGGGTAAATGAACAAAGTATATTACACTCATGGTCAGAATTCATTATATTTTGATAAAATTTAGGGTTTGAAGCTACATGGTGACTTACTACTTTTTGATTCATAAATAAATTAATTCACTTGCCACATTAGCACTAAGAATTATGTAAATTAAATGTCTAAAACGTATTATATGGAATATCGAAAGCGAATGAATCCAAATGTCCAAATATTTCCGGGTTATATGTGCACCACATCTGCATCGTATGAGCAACAATTCTAGGGAACGTCTAAACACCGCACAGGACTCCTGAGTGCACTCAGGACTAAAAATGTGCACTCAGGACATGTTCCTGATGATTTTTAGATAAAACAAATATATCAAACGGTAGAAAATGTTTCAGTGAACATAAATATGTAGTTTTTGATAGTTTCAAGATATAATTTTAGCTTAATTTTGTAATTTTGTTGGCACGTGCCGCCCAAAGGTGATCGGTCACGCGTGATCCGTCCAAATAACAGGATAACAGTGTTTTTATAACAATCACTTTAATCATGTCCAATCAAAATTTCATAAATTAAAATCAATCTGTTTGACCACGTATTTTAAAAAAAAAAATAATAATAATAATAATAAAAATAAAAAAATAAATGGAGTAAGACATATATTAGTTAACGAAATTACTAAATTCTATAACAAAATTAAAACCCTAATTCCAAAAAATTGGAGTAGTTCGCGTCACGTTGTGATGGAGAGACAGAGGCGAAAACTAGACACATAACTTTCTTAAGAAAGTGCGGGGAAAATATAACACAACGAAAAATATCCAAGCTGCTCAACTGCCAAAATACAACAATTATTAATTTTTCCTTATTTTGAAAAAAATATTTCATTTGTTGTTATTATTTAGGTGATATGTTTACTTAGATATGTTTTTATTGCGTAATAAACACATTCGTTACTCTCTTAAAAATAATTGTCTCTTGAGAATAAAATTTTAACAAGTTTTACATAACTAATTACCTGGGACTAATATTAGTCCCAGCTAATTACGTAATGGCGATTCCAATCATTCAAAAAAGATTCCATGGGAATGGAAATCATTTTATTGCGTAATTATGCTATTATTTTATGACTTCATTTATGGGGTCTTTTACTTTATCAGATATGACAGTAATGATACCATTTTTGTTGTGCTATTTTATACCTGGTAAGCTGGTTTGGAAGAGACGTGTAAGCGAAAACTTTTGATGTTTTGATCATGACACAATTATTTTTATATTTTCATATTAGTCAGCAATATCTAGCGTTTATAAGTCTTTAATCCATTATTTTTGCCCCGGACCCAAAATGTTAACATTCTGTATCCGGCCGGATACNGTTTGCCAGAAGTCGCTACCTTTTCCCCAGAGTTGAGACCCTTTTTGACTTTAAATTTCGTAAATTAGGTTCAGAGCGCTATATCTCTTACGGTTTTAGCTTACCTGACCCGATGCCATCACTTTGAGTCTGTCGTCCGTCAGTCCGCCCGTGCGTTAAACTTCCACATTTTCATCAACTCCCCTGAAATCACTGAAGCAAATTCAACCAAACTCTACAGGAATGATTTATGGAAGGTCCTTTACAAAGATTGCTCAATGATCTGACAAACAAACATGACCGACAGCACGTAACTAAAGGTTTAACATTGGACCCTAGGGGGAAAATCACATTTTCATAGTTTCCCCTGAAATCACTGAAGCAAATTCAATCCAACTATACAAGAATGATGTATGGGAGGTCTTTTACAAAGATTAATAATTTCATTCCGATCCGGCAAAAAAACATGGCCGCCAGCGCGGAAAATCGGTTTAACAATGAACTCTATGGAACAAATTACATTTTATGTTCTCCACTGAAATCATTGAAGCCAATTCAACCAAACTTTACAGGAATGATGTATGGGGTCATTTACAAAGATTACTAATTTCGTTCCGATCCCGCTAAAACTGGCCGCCATCACAGAACTTTGGATTAACAAGGGTCATATGGGTAAAATCACATTTTCATGTTCTACCCCGAAACCACTGAAACAAATTCAACCAAACTTCACGGGAATGATGTATGGATGATCTTTTCCGTCATAGATTGTTCATTTCGTAATGATATGACAAAACAACCTGGCCGCCAGCTCAGAATATGGATTAACGTTTGAGCGTTTGGGAAATTAATCAGAAATCATTGATGCAAATTTAACCAAACAGAATTGGAATGGTGTATGCAACGTCCTATACAAAGATTGGACATTGTGGTTGAAATTGACGAAAAACACTCTGAAAACCACTGAAGCCAATTCAACCAAAAAAAACGTCATTTTTGGTCATCAGCATAGACATGGCTTATATAAGTTGTATTTTGTCAGGTGAGTCCCGGAGCCTCTAGTTAATCTGATTTCACCCAATCTTTAGATGATTATTTATCACAATGCTTAGTTGTGTACATCGTTTTGTTGAAATGCTTTGCCCCTTTTCACAGTCTTTGCCTTTTATGATTTGAAAACTGTCTATATATAAATAACAAAATACCGAAGTTACTGTAAATTTGATTTCTGCATATGGCCATTTCAACAACTTATGTCTCATCAGTGCGGATAAAATCTGCAAATAAATTGTTTTTGGCGTTCTTGGAATCCTTTATCGGTTTTATGACTACATGGACATATCGATATTAACTTTTGAACATTGTTTTTCTTTTATTGCTTGTACTTAAATTTTATAGTCTGGATACTGATTTGAATGTAGAGTTAATTATAATACCCCCCTGCAAACAAAGTTTTGGGGGTATATAGGAATCACCCTGTCTATCCGTCTGTCCGTCCGTCCGTCTGTCCACACTTCTTGTAAGCGCAACTCCTCTTAAACCACGTGAAGGATTTTGATGAAACTTTACACAAAGGAAGGACCCTATATGGAGATGTGCATGAAGGAATATAATTATTGTCCGAAACCAGGAAGGGGAGATAATTTGACTGACTTTTCATTTATTCCCTATATATGGTTTCCTCTTAAGCGCAACTCCTCTTAAACCATTGAAAGGATTTAGATGAAACTTAACACAAAGGAAGGACACTATATGGATATGTGCATGAAGGAATATAATTATTGTCCCAAACCAGAAAGGGGAGATAATTTGACTTACACTTTTCAAAGATTCCTTATGTATGAGTTACCTCGTAAGCGCAACTGCTCTTAAATCACTTGAAGGATTTTTATGAAACTTTACACAAAGGAAGGACACTATCTGGAGATGTGCATGAAGGAATATAATTGTTATCCGAAACCAGGAAGGGGAGATAATTCGACTTTGACATTTCGTAGATTCCCTGTGTATGGGTTACCTGTTAAGCGCAACTCCTCTTAAACCACTAAAAGAATTTTGATAAAACTTTACACAAAGGTAGGACACTATATGGAGATGTGTATGAAGGAATATAATTATTGTCTGAAACCAGAAAGGGGGGATAATATGACTTTGACTTTTCATAGATTCCCTATGTATGAGTTACCTCGAAAGCGCAACTCCTCTTAAACCACTTAGAGGATTTTTATGAAACTTTACACAAAGGACGGACACCATCTGGAGATGTGCAAGAAGGAATATAATTGTTATTTGAAACCAGGAAGGGGAGGTAATTTGACTTTGTCTTTTCGTAGATTCCCTATGTATGGGTTACCTCGTAAGCGCAATTCCTCTTAAATCACTGAACGAGATTTTGATGAAACTTTACACAGAGGAAGGACACTATATTGAGATGTGCATGAAGGAATATATTTATAGTCGGAAACCAGGAAGGGGAGGTAATTTGACTGGGACTTTCGTTGATTCCTTTTGCAATGATTTTTTTTTGGACTTGGATAATTTTTTAAAGAAATAATTCAAGGTGTAGATATTGCTAATTCAAGCTGGAAGAGAGAAACACTCTTTTCATTGTCTCCCTCTTGAAAAGATGTTTTCAAAGTGATGCTTATGATTTTTGTGTAAAATGTCAAAGAGGCAAAAAAGGGTGAATTTGATTTTTGTCTGATTTTAACAGAGTATTTTCTTTGGCACCCTTACGAAAAGTTCTTTTTTGAAGAATATATCATTGTGTCCATACTTGTATTGTGTGTCCACACCTGTATTGTGACCACACCCACTTAAATTTGCACTTACCATATCGATTCAGGGTTCAATGAGCGGGGTTATATTTGGCTCCTATTCGGCTACAGCTCTTGTTATATCTGCCTTTGCTTTGCTCTACTGGAAACAAATAACATGAATGTTCAATGTTTTGTTGAAACCACTTTCAAGTGAATTTTAATAGTATCTTTTTTCACAAAACTCAAATGCGCTTAACGAATCTTTTGTTTTAACATTTTTGTGTATTGAATTTTACCAAGCATATTGTGTCCCTTCGAGGTTAGCTACATGTCTTCAAGTAGGTGTCACTGATCCCCTTTTTATTAGGTTTTTGTTTCACGCCAACAGTTCCTCGACTTCCTCAAGTTGAACTATGAAGCCATTGGCATCTTTTCTATATCAACCAAGTTTACTGTCCTACATTGATACAATTTCGTTTTCTTTCGATTATTTATTATGTACTTGATTAATTTCATTATATATTATGATATATGACTCCGATGGGGTATCACAATATTCAAACAGACTTGAGTGTTGTGAAATATAAGAAAATGTTGTTATTTTCCCTAAGTGTTTTGTGGTAGACCATGATATTTTATCTTATAGCCGATGATGTTGATTTTGTTATGTCGTGTAGATTTACTGCCAATCTTCCCCAGTCCAGATGAGTCCGGTCAGATGTCACCTCAAGTTTTTTTTTTTTTTTTGCACCTTGCTTTTCATATAATTTGTCGAGTGATTCCAGATGCATTTATGATTTCTCTGCGATATCATTAATTCTTTGCTTGTACGTCTGTCAATAAGCTCTCATTCACCCAATGGATTTAATACAATGCCAGAATGAAACCACTGGTATACATTATTATTAAAGATATAAAGAATAACTAGTAGCTATCAAAATCAAAATCAAAATAAAATCACTCAAATTAAGTTTTCTGTTGACTCTTTCTGGATATAAAACAAGTTGTTTTATCTTGAATTCCCTTTGCCTCAAAACTATGACCAGTCTAAGAACTTAACTATAGGGTATACTTCTGATACTGTAAGGCACATTCCACCGTTAAAAACCAGAGCACTATAGCTAGTTAATAAAAAGCCTCCCGACGCGTGGACATATTTAGAAATTAACATTGATCTGAGAGTAGAAGTTGCTAAAAAGTAGTTTTGTTGTTTAATTAATTGAAGTTACAACGCATAGCGATAAGTTGCAGTCTAAGTACACTAAGTGACACTATATACATGAGGTCTTAGCACAATCATAAATCAAAAGTGTTGCTGTCTATGTACAAGAAAATGCACTTCAATTTTTAAAGCATCTTTGATAAAATTTCAATATAAATGCAAGTTAAGGATAAAAAATAGTTTGAATATTATGCACTGGGCACATTTCATAGCATACAGTTCATAATTCATGTCAATTACCTCGACATACTTCATTTATAAATAGTAGTTCCTAGCAGAATGTTTGAGCACTTTCCATAAACACCATTTCTTCTTTCGAGAAAAAGTAAAACAGTTCCAATCTAATACAACTTAGGATTGCAGCATATGATTGCCTAAAATTTGGATGCCACCCCTGTCTCCCCTTGCCTTACTCAGTACAGTTGTCAAATTTTCCAGGGGAGTTTTTTTGTCGATTGCTCCAGAGCTTTTCAATCCAAGGAAAATGCTGAATATTCATCCACATCTATGTATAATTAGCAGATTACAAACAAAGATAACAGTTAACACCTATAATGGCCGAAAACTATACTAGTAATCACATTCCACAATTCGCAAGCGAACTGCACTAGTGAAATAGAAATGAAAGACAAGAAACAAATGTAAAGTAAGGATAGGAACTCGGGATAGCCGGACTTGGTACCGTCGCTAACAAAAGCCAGCGGTAGGCTTAAAACGCGGCTTATGGGTACCAGGGTCCTTTAATTTTGTTATTACTGAGTTTCAAGCGGCGATGCTGAAGTAGATATGCATCGTTCACTGGCCTTGTTTTAATTTCTGCCTTTTGAATGTCAAATTTTCTGTTTCTTTACAGATATTGTGTGGATATTGATGGATTTTAAGTCGCGGGGTATGTTTTACCGATTTTTGTTCAACAATTTTATTTACCAGTAACAATGACTCAAAATACTGCACTTTTCTGGATCTAACTATCATTATTGACTCTGATAAAAAAAAACTAAAATATATGATAAAAGGAATGATTTTGATTTCACTATTACTAATTTCCCTTAACTTGACGGCGACATTCCTACGGGATGTATATTTCTCAACGATTCACACGCGTTTGTTCTACTCTTGACAATTTTAATGAACGTTACCTTACTATCACACCCTATTGCCGGCAATCCCATCTACAGTGGCTATCCCGTCTGCAGATTTGTAAACAACTTGAAGACAGAGGAAGGTAATGCTTTCACTTACAAATAAATCATATTAATATTCAATTATATGTTTGTCTTTTGTGCTTTAAATGTAGCTAAATATGTCCATGAATATTCATAACAATTTATACTGATTTACGATCTATTGAGACTTCGGAGATTTAGAGGAAGAAATTTGCAAATTTCAATTTTAACGCTGAAAATCCGCATTAAAATACTTGTAATCTAAAAACACCATTACAAAAATTTAGAATTTCGACGCTTATGAAATATACAACATTTGATTTATTGTATATGAAATCTAGCTTTTCACTTAGTACTGCGTAACGGCAGAATCTTCATTTTATTTCCAGCTTTGGCGATCCCGAACAACAGGTTTTAAAATTATTGACTATCACTGACAACAGATAGTGACAATTCCAAACGATGAACTTATAGCTATAAAAACTTGTATTAAAAGAGGGTAGCGTACAGTAAACATGTTGTTCCAACTAGAAATGTCAATTTTTATGATAAATTGGGGCCTTTATATGTTGCAATATGTTACAGGAGCTTTCATCGAGCAAGGCAAGATAAAGCAACGCTGACTAATAAATCCCACCCGCAAAGATATATGACTTTCCCCCGGTCACACATACAAAAAAGTGACTGTAAAATATCCCAGCAAAGCTGAAAGCACAGATTTTTTTGTGACAAAGTCTTGATGAAATTGCAATGTCAACTGTATATGAACAAATACAACGATTCGTATACATGTTAGAAAGGTAAAATTTTAGAAAATATCAATTTTTGCTCGAAAGTTTGAAATTATGTCGAAGTGTTCGGGTAAACTATAGTGTGTGGATCTTTATACTGTTGACCATCGTGTAGCCTATTTATTGTTGGGTTCCGTGGTGTATAGCATTATTAATAATTGAGTTTGAATAATGTGCAAAATTACCTTTTCTCCAGACAATCCACGAAAATGTGTCAAAAACTCCCCCCCCCCAACATATATGCTTTCCCCCGCAATGTTTGCTGGTACGCTGTGACAATGCAGCAACAGAAACATTTGGCCATGAACCTAAAAAAACATCTTTTTGAAGGGAACCATCTAACACTTTTGTGGCGAAGTTTGGTTCTAATTGTCTCAGCACTTTCAGGGGAGAAGATCTTTGAATATCTTTTCCCAAAGGGTCCAATGTTAAAACTATGTTCCCCATTGGCGGCCATATTGGATATTGCGCTGGTCTGAAAAACATCTTTTTTGCAGAGGACAACCTTCAGACTATCGTGGCCAAGTTTGGTACCAGTTGTCTCAGCAGTTTTGGAGGAGAAAATCTTTGAAAGTGTTTCCCTTGGGTCAAATGTTAAAACTATGTTCCCTTCTGGAGGCAATCTTTGGTATAGCACAGATCTGAATAACTTTATTAATAATTTTTTTTGCAGAGGACCATCTAATGACTATTTTGGTCAGGTTTGGTACCAATCGGATCAGCAGTTTCAGAGGAGAAAATCTTTGAATGTCTTTTCAAAAAGGATTCAATGCTAAAACAATGTTCCCTGCTGATGGCCATTTTAGATACAGCGCTGACCTGAAAAAACACCTTTTTTGCAAGGGAGCACCTAAGGACTATTGTGACCAAGTTTGGTTCCATCTGGCTTAGTAGTTTGATGGTGAATGTTAAACTGGCAAAGTGTTCTTACAATCACTGTCATCCGTTTCCCGGCAAAAGCACTAGTGGACGATTGCAACATATAGACAAACTCAGGGCACTCATCAAGTCGATTGTTAGATAACTTGGCTTTATAAAAATTGATGACTTAACACGTGTTATGAAATATGATACTAATATATGATTTTTAGCAAAAACATGCTAATAATTTTTTCATTCTTGCAAATTATATCATCTTTTAAGGTAGCGCGGAAGTCTTTGTGATTGTATATTTTACGAAAGGATATGGAGTAAATGAATAATGTCTATAGAAGTCTGGGATGTTGTTTATTTTGCTGAAGCTGATTACTCTTTATTCAGGGGCCGACTCCGACCTACCGTTGCGTGTGGGGTTTTCTCACCGTTCATTGAAGATCTTATAGTGGCTTTGAGTTGTTATTACTCCCCTTTGGGTCGTTGTCTCTTTGACAGATTCCCCGCTTCCCTTCTTTTTTTCTATGAGACCATAACACATATGTTAACTCCAACTGCAATAATTTTAATGAGCTGTCATTTCGGAAATTAATTCCTCATCAGCAGCACTACAACCCAGGCAAAGGAAATCCATAATTTCAAAAAATGTTCAAAATGCATAAAAGCAAACGAAATCCGAATAATCAGTAATATCAAATATAGCTAAGGACAAAACTACGATGGAGGGAGTAAATCCTTAAGTTTAAGAATTTACATAAATTTAGATAATAGTAATTGAACAAAGTGTACACATGAGATACTATCTCATGTACAAGTACACCATATTTAAAAAAAAATAAAGAGCGTACATCTCTACCACGGGGAATTGTTTTACCAACTCCAAGCTGCAATAAAAGACAAACTCCTGTATTAAATATTTTACGAAAGTATATGGAGTAAATGAACATGAGATCATAACACATATGTTAACTCCAACTACAATTAATTTTAATGAGCTGTATGGCTATTTCGGAAATTAATTAGCATGGATACATCTATATAATGCACTGAATGAACATGGAAAACGGGATTCGGGAGATGAGGGGTTTATAATTAGATGAACTTAATACAGTGTTTAGAAGGGACCCGTTTAGAAGTAGGGGTGACAAGCGCGGGAGACTGGGAAAGTGGGCTTCGATTCGGGAAAAAGAAGTTGTGAAATAATTGATTTTTAAGGTTGCAGCGGTGGGTTAGGAAGTTGGGAAAAAGTGGAAGAATATGAACATTTGCTCATCCCCATTAATAGCTATTCTTCGTATTTACTTTTCTAACTAAGTCAGTGAACCCGTTTTCTCAATATTTCAGAAAACTGAAATTTTTGTACTGATAAACAATGAAATGATCTGGAGGAAAGGAAATAAAAAATGAGAAAAACTCGAATTCAAAATGGGGAAATACTAACCGCACTGCCGTTAAACCTGGGAGTCAACAACCATTTAACCTTACGGGTTTTATGGTTTTCATACCCCGCCTCACAAAGTCGCAGGGTATTATGTAAAAACCTGAGTTATGTGTCCGTCAAGTACGTTCTTCTGTCTGTCTTTCCATCCGTTTCCGTCGAAGGATTCCTGCTGATAACATGTTTAAAAGAAATAACGTAGTGTCTAAAACTTGGTTTTAGTTCTTTAAAACAAAAGTCATGCCAAGTCTAATTTAAGCTCAAATGAATAGTTGGTTCTGGTGGGACTACGCTCTTTAAAGTTTCATTATTCTTTACTTTCCTCACAATAACTTTTGAACGAAACCTAGTTGTTTACAACTGAACATTCTGCACTCTACCAACACTTTTTGAAAATGTGTATGGTCATTACGTTGTTCACAGTCCAAAATTGCAAGAAAAACATGCCACCAATGTGATAAATATGATTAATTATAACCGCATGGCATAATTTTTATATTAGTTCGGGATTGCCACATCCCAGTTATAATCTGTTGTCAGTGATAACTACATCTGTTGTTTGTGATAGCCAAAAAAGTGTTACCTCTGAAATAAGATGATGATTTCGTCCATATGAGGGGGTAAATGAATGACAGTTTTTGATATATAATAGATCAAGACCTATATTTCTTATATGTATTAAAATACTAAAGCTATTTTCCGTAGTATTGCAAAATAAAACTAGTTTTCGGACGATCCCGTTTGATTATCTTTAAAAATGTACTTTACTTCAGCGAGGGCTACTGATACTTCATACAGTAATATTTGACTCATATGTTAACCTATACATATATAATAAATAACACGAACAATTCAAAGATTCAATGGAATATAAACATAATTATGATACTACAACAAAAGACTTACGGTCTATAACTGCAAACTTGTTTACATATCTGCAGATGTAATAGCCACTGTAGATGGGATTGCCGGTAATAGGGTGTGTAGATGAGGGATTGCATTGAGAAAGTTGATGTTCCGCTTTGATGTTTATTGAAGAGTGTTGAATTTTTTTTCACGGTCAGTTCCATGGATGAACGTGAACTTGCGTCCGCTTCATATCCACAACATCCATAAATCTGTACCAGGAAAGTATTTTTTTTCAGCAACTCGTTTTCATATTTTCCTATGTAAATATTAGCATTCGAGTGAGCCATATTGGGACCCATAGCCCTGCCATTGATTTTTAGTCCAATGTGATACACATCAACATCAAAGCAAAGTTATAGTCAAATGAAAAACAGCAAATCAAAGATAGTGATCCCCACTACCCCTTTTTGGACCCCCCCTTGTAAAAAAGACAAGTGTTTTTTAACTAGATTTCTTTCTGTTGAAAAAATCATTGTTACTGTAAAACACCAAAAGAATATGATTGCTAGGTAGAATTTCAAAAAGTACAGGTTTCTGAGAATTTCAGAAAATTGATCAAAATTAGAATCAAAGATTTTTGCAACCTGACTGTTGAAAATCATCATTTTTACTGTAAGAAATTGGAAAATATATGGTTGCTAGGTAGAATTCCAAAAAAATAATGGATCTTTGAGAGTTTCAGGAAATTTACCAAACTTAGAATCAAAGATTTTTGCAATCTGATTATTGAAAATGATCACTGGAACTAGAAGGCATCAAAAAGATATGGTTGCTAGGTGAAATTCAAAAACGTAATTGGTCTTTGAGAGCTCCAGAAAATTAACCAAAAATAGAATCAGTTTTTTTGCACTCTGATTATTGAAAATGATCTTCACAACTGTAAGGAATTGAAAAAGATATGGTTGCTAGGTAGAATTCCAATAAATAGTAGGTCTTTGAGAGTTTCGGGTAATTTACCAAAATCAGAATCAAAGATTTTTGCAATTTGATTATTGAAAATCATCACTGAAACTATAGGGCATCAAAAAAAGATATGGTTGCTAGGTAAAATTCCAAAAATTAATTGGTCTTTGAGAGTTTCAAAAAATTTACCAAAATAGGAATGAAAGTTTTTTGAAATTGATCATTAAAACAATAAGGCATCAAAAAAGATATGGTTGCTAGATAAAATCCCAAAAAGTAATTGGTCTTTGATAGTTTCAGGAAATTTACCAAAATTAGAATCCTATATTTGAAATCCTGGTGTTCATACTAGCTGGTGACATTAAAAATTTGCTTAATTATAAAACTTCATGTTGGAATTTCAAAAATTATTAGTCTTTGACATTGGCACCGGTGTCTAAATTCTAAGAGCTTAGAACGGATTCAAAGAAAAATTCCAATAATTCCTCTTGAAAATATAAACCACAAAATCAAAATTATACATAGAGTCCCAGTCGTTCTGACGAGTACTGATTGTTTTATACATTTTGGCCCCTTAAGGGTGTGCCCCCAGGGGTCATACCAAAAGTCCGCTATCATTAGTAAATGAGGTGCATTTAATGGAACTTGCATACAAAGTTTCAGCTTCTAAACATAAATACTTCAGAAGATTTCGCTGGTTACCAGATATCTCGAAATACAATTTCGCTCATTTTTCTGCCCCGAGGGCAAATTTCAAAATTCCGAAACCTTCGGCACAGACAACTTTTATAGTGTTACTTATACCCTTATTACAAGGTTTCTGTGATTTAGGGTGTCAGAAGAGTTCAAGCGGAATCGATTTTTTCGTTTTTTGGACCCTCTAGAGGCCATGCCCTGAGGGTTCATACCCAAATTCCGACACCCTCTGTGATGTTGTTATATAATGTGTGAGTCGATTCCTGAGTTTCAACTTTCTAGCCCAAATGGCCTTAGAGATTTCTTCAATATATTGGATATCGCCAAAATTCGCTTTCGCCCCATAATTTGCCCCTAGGGCGTTTAACCTAAATTCATAATCCACAATGCGGTACTTCGGATTATACTCTAGTATGGTGCCAAGTTTCAAATTTGTATCTCTTGTACTTCCAGAGCTATCAGGGAGCATTACAAACTCACGTACGTACATACGGACGGACTGCATTACATAACCCCCCACTTTCGCTAAGCGGGGGGATAAAAATGTAGTCTCGAAAAAAGAACTAAATTGATCAGATGACAGACTTTTCGCTGGACAGACCAGCTTTCTCAACCGTCTCAAATTGATGTAACGTATGTCTTTGTGCTTATTGATATTCTCGCTTCTGAAATCTTCCGACTATCCTGCTGATGCATGCTTTTTTTAAATTGTAACAAAACAACTTAACAACTTAACAACTAAAAGATTGGTCGTCTGGAGGTATTCCGAGACATGACGAAGTTGGTGGAGTGGTATGTGAAGTTGTCAATATCCTATGTTCCAAGCTTTCTATTTCAATTCATATGTTCAATGTCTCTATACCATTGTATTTGGACTATTGAGAATAAAGATATATATATGAAAGCTTTCTTTTTCAATACAGTACATACCACGGAGTGAATAGCTTCCGATTTCCATATAGTGAAATTACAAGCATTATAGTACCAAGCACACAAGAGTTGTGCATTACTGCAGGAATATAAACAACAGCTGGTATTTTAAATCAATAATTTATTTTTCATATAAACTGGACAACATAGGAAAGTTTGTATAGCTGTCGTGCATGCACACCCTATTACCGGCAATCCCATCTACAGTGGCTATCACATCTACAGATATGTAAACAAGTTTGCATCATAATTTGTTGTATCATAATTTTGTTTATATCCCATTGAACTTTTCCATTGGTTTTGCTATTTATTTTGTATGTATAGGTTAACATATGAGTCAAATACTACTGTATGAAGTATTATAGATCGGGAGTTTTCGCTGAAATAAAGTACATTTTTAAAGATTATTACACGGGGTCGCCCGAAAAATAGTTTAATTTTGCAATAATACGGAAATTATCTTTAGTATTATAATACATATAAAAAATATAGGTCTTTATTTATTATATATCAAAAACTGTCATTCATTTACCTCCCCTTAGGGACGAAATCGTCATTTTATTTCAGAGGTAACACTTTTTTGGCAATCACAAACAACAGATATAGTTATCACTGACAACAGATTATAACTGCGAAGTGGCAATCCCGAACTCGTATAGTAATCATGCCATTTGATTATAATTAATCACATTTATCACCTTGGTGTCACGTTTATCTTACTTTTTAGGGCTGTGAACAATGTTATGACCATAAACATTTTCAAAAAAAGTGTTGATAGAGTGCAGAATGTTCAGTTGTAAACAACTTGGTTTCGTTCAAAAGTTATTGTGAGGATAGTAAAAAAATGAAACTGTAAATGGCATAGTCCTAGGTCTAAGTTTAACTTAGACTTGGCATGACTTTTGTTTTAAAGAACTAAAACCAAGTTTAAGACGTAACGTTATTTCTTAAACATGTTATCATGGGGGAACCTTCGACGGAAATGGACGGAAAGACAGACAGAAGAACTCAAGAACGGACACATAACTCAGGTTTTCACATTATACCCTACGACTTTGTGAGGCAGGGTATGAAAACCATAAAACCCTTTAGGTTAAATGTGTGTTGACTCCTTGGTTATACGACAGTGCGATTAGTATTTCCCCATTTTGAATTCGAGTTTTCCTCATTTTTTATTTATTTTCCTTCATATCATTTCATTGTTTATCAGCACAAAAATTTCAGTTTTCTGAAATATTGAGAAAACGGGTTCACTGACTTCCCGGACTGACTTAGTTAGAAAAGCAAATACGAAGGTTAGCCATGAATAGGGGTGAACAAGTATTCATACTCTTCCACCTTCTTTTTATCCACTTTAATAACCCACCCTCTGCAACCTCCAATTCAAATCCCACAACTTCTTTTTCCGAAATCTAAGCCCACTTTCTAAATCTACCGCGCCTTCCATCTTCCCACTTCTCAACACCGTATTAAATTCCTCTAATCATAACCCCCTCATCTCCCAAACCCCGTTTTCTATTTTCATCCAGTTTATTATATTGATGTATCCATGCTTAAATCACAAAGGACTTCCGTACTACCTTAAAAAATGACATTTGCAAGAATTGGAATTTATCAGCATGTTCTTGCTAAAAATCATATATTAAGTGCGACTTCTTCTTTTTTATTCCTTTTCGTATTTATGACGCCGCGGACGTAAACGGTATTGTTCTGTTTTCTTTTATTTTTTATGTCACCCAAGAAGAAGTCTTCTTCTTCTTATTATTATTATTTTTATTATTCTTCCTCCAATAAACTGAGGATTAAATATCTAAGAACTATATTGCAGAATTTACCGGAACTTTGTATATATATTCGTCCGTCTGGCGTAAACTTTTCTTTGAAGATCTTTTCCTCTGAAACTACTGGGCCAATTGGAAACAAACCTGGCCACAATGGTCCTTAGGTGGTCCTCTACAAAGATGGCCGCCAGCGGGGAACACAGTTTTAACGTTGGATCCAATGGGAAAAGACATTCAAATATATTCTCTTATTCTGAAAGTGCTGAGTCAAGTAGAACCATACTTTGCCACAATAGTTTTAGGTGGTCCCCTGCGAAAAAAAAAGTTTTTTCAGGTCAGCGCTTTATCAAAATGGCTGACAGTGGGGAACATAGTTTTAACATTGGACCCTATTGGAATACACATTAAGAGATCTCTTCCGAAACTACTGAGCCAATGGGAACCAAACTTGGCCATAGTAGTTCTAAGGTGGTTCCCCTGCAAAAAAAAGTTGTTTTTCAGGTCAGCGCTGTATCCAAGGTGGCTGCCAGTGGGGAACACTGTTTAAACATTGGATCCTATGGGAAAAGGTATTCAAAGATTTTCTCATCTGAATCTGCTGAGGTGATTGGAACCAAACTTGGCCAAAATATCTTTAGGTTGTCCTCTGCAAAAAATAAAAACGTTGTTTTTCGTATCTGTGCTATATCAAAGACTGCCATGAGCAGGGAAAATAATTTTAACATTGGATCTTAGGGAAACACTTTTAAAGATCTTCCTCTCCGAAGCTGCTGAGACAACTGGTACCAAACTTGGCAACGATAGTCTTAAGGTTGTCCCCTGCAAAAAATATGTGTTTTTCAGGCACCACTATATCTAAGATGGCCGCTAGCGGGGAGCATAGTTTTAACATTAGACCCTTTTCGAAAAGACTTTCAAAGATCTTCTCCCCTGAAAGTGCTGAGACAATTAGAACCAAACTTTGCCACAAAAGTGTTAGATTGTCCCTTGCAAAAATATGTTGAAAAAGAAAGGAAATGGGGTAAATGTCAAGGAGACAACATCCCATATCCCGGTTAAAACGACCAAAAACAAAACATCTGGGGGTCACCATATGGTCTTCAACACAGTGAGGAACCTCACACCATATAGTAAGTCCTAAATGGCCCCAAAAAGGTAAAAAGTGAAAAAAATCAATGGAAACTAACCACATCCAATAACCCAAATATCAAGAAACTAAAATTTTATAAGAAGACAAGGTCAGGTCCATGTTCAGGTCCATGACCAAATGTTTTACTCTGTTGTCGAATTGTCACCAAACATGGTCGCTAGCAGTGAATTTTCTAAATTGGACCCTATGAGAAATACATAAAAAGATCTTCTATAGAACTTCTGAATGCATTTATAAGAAATATGGCATGAATTATTCATGAAGTGCTGATCAAGAAAGCAGGTAGCAGGGAAAAATGGTTAAATGTTGGACAATTTGACACAAATGTTTCTTTACATAGTTTGAAATTAAGACCCTTTAACAAAAACGTTTATTTTTTACTAATTTCATTGGGCATGCTCCAGGCGAGCGATACAGGCTCTTGAGAATCTCTTGTTCTTGGAATTTATGCTCTAGGTGAGCAATACAGGCTCTTGAGAGCCTCTTGTTCATGGAATTTATATGGTCAACGTTGCTTTATTTTGCCCAGAACTCGATGAAAGCTCCGGTAACATATAAAGGCCACCAAATTATGAAAAAAAGATATATCTAGTTGAAACAATATGTTTACTACGCTACCCTCTTTAAATACACTGATAATTTTGTTTGTTTCTTTAAGCTTAGTTCATCGTTTGGGATCGTCACTATCTGTTTTCAGTGATAGTCAATAATTTTAAAACCTGTTGTTCGGGATTGCCAAGAGCTGGAAATAAAATGAGGATTCCGCCGTTATGCATTACTAAATGAAAAGCTAGATTTCATATACAATAAATCAGATGTTGTACATTACATAAGCGTCGAAATTCTTAAGTTTAATAAAGGCGTTTTTAGATGAAAAGTGTTTTAATGCAGATTTTCAGCAATAAAATTGAAAATTGCAAATTTCTTCCTCAAAATCCCCGAGGTTTCAAAAGATCGTTACTTAGTATTTGTCATGAATATTCGTAGACATGTTAGCTACATTTAAAGCATAAAAGACAAATATATTATTGAATATTAATATGATTTATTTGTAAGGGAAAGCATTACCTTCTTCTGTCTTCAAGTTGTTTACAAATCTGCAGGCGGGATAGCCACTGTAGTTGGGATTGCCGGTAATAGGGTGTGGCATGGAGAACAACGAAATAAAAAAGTTTGCAACAAAACTAAAATCTAACAAGAAAGACATGAATGAATGCAATAAAACCATTTTGATCATAAATCAAATATTTACATACACTTCAACCACACTTAGATATTTCTGAAGATATAAAATATTAAAATTTATTTTAGATAATGGCCTTTTCAAGATAAAATGATAATATATTTTTTCATGTTTGGACAAAATGAACTGTGCTTTAACAAATGACATTGAAAGTATTTTAGTCCGTGGACTGGAAACACTTTCTGTGCACCCCCCCCCCCACACACACACACACACTTCCGAACCAGACCGTTTTTTCAGTCCTTCTATGTGCCCTCTTCAAAATAAAACATGTTAACACGAACATAACCTGCACGCATAGACAGTATAGGGCCACTTTTATAGTACACCCGAAAAATTATTGTATTTTCGTTTTAACATAAGTTTCATCTTTTAAGCTCCATAACTTTTTACAGAAAAATAATATGTACTGAAATTTGGTATCAAATTAAAGCTAATTTAATATGCTTTACAATGAACACAAGTTTGGGTACTTTACGCCAATTTTATGATCTAGGGATACAAAAAACCTACCCCTAACCCTGCAATAACCCTAAAATGAAATATTCAGGCTCTAAAAGATAAAAAGATAATGTTCAATGGGAATTCTAGCGTGTACTTCACTACAACTGACATGCAGAAGATAATTTAAGTAGATTAAAACTTTTCAAAAGGTCTGATTTCGACTCTTCTGTCCGAAATTGTATGAAAAATGGGAATTTTCCGTTTTTCAGAATTTCTGCTATTTGACTTTGAGATGCAAATACTTCATGAAATTGATATATAACTTGAAATCGTTTCATCATATCTAAGCAATTAGAAAGTATGCTTTTAAGCCTTTTAGACTAACTACAGTCTCATAAATTACAAACATATTACCCCTTACCACACATATTCAACACAATTTATTTCATTTTATTCAGCTTGAAAAGCTTTTAACATTGTATAAAGGTCCAATGATATATCATTTTCAAACACCAAAACACACAGAGCCTCCCACTTATCAAAAATAAGACCATGCACCCGGTTTATGGGCAGTTATTCGGCGATTTAACTTTAAATTTCGGAAAATTCTGAAATACTGAAAATTCCCATTTTTCACGATAATCGTCCAATTTTAACCATATTTTGGTGTCAAAATTACATATTATGATTTATCAAATGCATCTTTTGCAAAGAAAGTAAAACATTAGTATGCTTTGTTCATTTATATGTACAGACGGTCATATTTTGGAGATTTTTAAGTTAAATTTTGTTGGGGTAGGGGTAAGATTTTTAGTATTTAGAGACAAATTGAACACTCCTTATTTTTCTAAACAGTGTTTTTAAATAACATATGTATCGGTTAAGACAATAAATTGGCATATCTGCAGATAAATCCTACAGATTTGGCACATATAACGATTTAAAATTGAATTTTGGACAAATCTGAAATGCTAAAAATGTCCATTTTTTTTTTAAATTTTGGACAAAATATTGAGTTTAAGCTGACAACTGGGATTTGAAATACCAAATCATGATAGTATTCATGCAACTTTGTTATATGCAACGCAGAATTTGCGTTTGGTGGTTATTTTTATCCTCACATAGAAAAAATATTGACAATTTTTGGGGAAATGTGTTGGGGTAGGGGTAAGATTTTTGGTATCTAGAGTCACATTCAACACCCCTTGTTTTTCTAAACAATGTTTTAAGACATCCAATGTATCGCTTAGAACAATTAATTGGCATATCTGCAGCTATATTCTATAGATTTGATACATATTGCGATTTAACAGTTAACTATGGACAAATCTGAAATACTGAAAATTCCCATTTTTCATCAATTTGCGGAGAACTATTGAGTTTTAGTCGATCAATGGGTGTTAAAATACCAAATCATGATGTAATTCATGCAACATTGTAATATACATCAGACATTTTGCATGTTCTGGTTATTTGTATGCGAACATAGACCAAAAAACGCCAATTTCAGGGAAAATTTGGTGGGGTAGGGGTAAGATTTTCGGTATTTAGAGTCACATATAACACTCCTTGTTTTTCTAAACAATGTTTAAAGACAATTTATGTATTGCTTAGGACAATTAAATGACATTTCTGCAGATATATTCTACACATTTGACATATATTGCTATTTAACAATGAAATACGGACAAATCTGAAATGTTGAAAATTCCCATTTTTCATCAATTTGGGTAGAAATATTGAGTTTTAGTCGTCCAATGGCTGTTGAAATACCACATTCTGATGTAATTCATGCATTTATGTCATATACAACACATGTTTTGCGTGTTCTAGTTATTTTTATGTGCACATAGACAAAAAATTGACAATTTCTGGGAAAATTTGCTGGGGTAGGGGTAAGATTTTCTGTAATCAGAGTCTTATTTAACACGCCTTGTTTTTCTTAGCAATGTTTTAAGACACCAGATGTGTCGCTTGGTACAATTAATTGGCATAGTTGCAGAAATATCCTCCAGATTTGGCATATATAACGATAGAGCAGTGGACTTTGGACAATTCTAAAATGTTGAAAATTCCCATTTTTCACCAATTTCGGGCAAAATATTGAGNGGGAATTGAGATGCACTTCGGGTTCTCTAGACCATCAAACTTACGCAATTTCAATGAAAATATCAGTTTTTTCGTCAATATTTCATTGGGGTAGGGGTACGTTTAATTGCGCTATGGAACGTATTGGGCATAGAAATCTGAAAAACTTGGGTTCTTTGTGAAGCTTATATAATAAGCAATCATTTGATACCTCGTTTTTATAACCTGAAGGCATTTCGTCAACATTTTGAAGCAACTGAAAGAAAAACTTGAACGAAAAACGAAATTTTCCAAAATTTCGGGAGGTGGGTCTAAAAATGGGCCAAATTCCACAAGTGCGGGCAGGTTTTGCTCGTGTTAACATGTTTTATTTTGAAGAGGGGATGTATGCAGACTTAAAAAAATGGATGGGGTTCGGAAGTGGGGGGGGGGGATTAATCCAGCCCATGGACTATTTATGTACTGAACGCAAGTTCAAAATATATGTAAGAAGATGATATTCCGCTTCTTCGACATTATGTACTAGTTGATGAATACTTCATCACGATGGAAAGAAGTATAGTGTTCTTACAAATTAAGAAAATGATTAAGTGATTGAGGCAGTCAAATGTATTAACTCTTAAAAAGAATATATAAAAGTGCTCTCGACCAATGGAATGAGAGGAATCCATGTATCCATCATAACTTCATTTTTTATGAAAGGATATGGAGTAAATGAACATGAGATCACAACACATATGTTAACTCCAACTGCAATAATTTAAATGATCTGTACGGCCATTTCGGAAACTAATTCCTCATCTGCAGCATTGTAACATCCAATCAATGACGTGAGGAAAAATTCAAATTTTCTGCTATTAAAAAGACAGCTATTTATCATAAAACTATAGCCTATATAACCTTTCCCTAAATGTAACAATACATGCCCTTTTTACTATTATCAATTCACACAAAAACTCTGCCCAGCAAATTTATATTACTGGGATTTCAGTTCCTTTATGTTGAAAATAAAAATACTAAATCTTTTTACTTAACACTATCCCAGCTTCAGATACTCTCCAAATCTAAAAATATTTCCAATATTAATACTCTTCATATATGTTGCTAGCTCAGAACTGTAACTAATTATCACCAACATCAAAAAAAAAGTTTATAATCCCTGTATATTAAATCAGTAGTAAACATACCTAAACTTCAGATTACTAGGACAATTGTTAACACCCTGCAAAATGATCTCAGGAACGAATACTTGATTGAACAAGCATGCCAAAATGTTGACTTTACCAGTCAAATATTAATTAAGATTAAATACATTTGAAAGTCTCAATCACTTCGTCATATTCTTAATTTGTAAGAGCATGATCATCTCGTCCAACGTAATTGGGTACTCGTCAACCCATACTTAATCACGAAGAAAGAATTTGCATGTTCTTAGTCAACATTTTGTCACATCTTTGTAACTAAGCATTCATTTTTTAGATCTATTGACGTGATGTGACTACTTTTCCTAGTCGTGATGTTTAGGTATGTGCGTGCAAGCATACGGTACTTGATTGATAAACTTTTGGATTTTGATTATAATCAGTTACAATTCTGAGCTATCAACATATGGAGAAAGGTTACATTGGGACTATTTTTAAATTTAAAGAGATTCTGGAGATGGGATGTTGTTATCTAAAAATCAACTTTTTAATCGATCTGTGCATGATACCCTATAAACAATCGAAAACAGTCCCAATGTACCGGTTGTACTTTGTCCTCTTATTTCTGTAACCATAACGGGGATAGGGTTGATAAATATCTTGAAGATACAATATACTCTTCTATATACACATTAAGTATGAAAAGAACTACTGGGCGAGTTGAATAAAACTTTAATACAAAATTTAAGATTTGTAAATGCTTTTAGAAATATGTTCATACAATCATATTTCAATGTATTTCAGTAAGATGTATTGTTTTTAAAGTAAGTGAGAACCGGAACCGTCAATCCAAATCGAATAACCCAAGGACAATGGCAATATCGGAAACAACAAAGAAACAGAGACATCATGAGTACGACACAGAAAAGAAAAATGAATACACACAAACACACAAAGATGAACAACACTGACCCAATAAAAAACCATGGGTGAGATCAGATGCATCGGTAGAATAAGCATCTCTTGCTTCTCATAAGACACCCACCGTGTTGAACATGTCAAATCCGGTAGAGGAAACAAAAATTAAGCTTTAAAGGGAAAAATCTGTTGTCATCTGGGAAATAGATATCGCATAGCGGTCCACAAGATGATGATGTCGACCGTAAAACTTCTGTAGGGATGACTTCAAGTTTTGGGTTTGTGAGCAACCGGGCTCTATCAAGGAAGTCACTAAATTTGTTAACACATTGAGTGCACACTCGAAATAGTAACGTTTACAAGCAAATTTTACGCAAAATTTAATTTATGAATTTAATTTAAATCTTGGCATTAAAAATATACGTAAGATCAATTTGGGACCTGCCCAAGTGAGTAAAGTTTGTTCACACATGGATATAACCCTCTTATCATTCTTGCTTTTATATTTTACACACTATCCAAACTAGAATGACCCCTGGATGATTTGTTTTTGGTCGTTGGATGTTGTCTCCTTGACCTTTAACCCATTTCCTTTCTTTTTCATATTCATTTGATAAACAGGGGCTGATAATGTCAGTATCGCCAAACTTGTAGTGATGCAAGAAATTATCGGGGCACTGTCTAGTAAAAGCTGTACTGACTTCACGTTCGTTGCTATGCTGTGTTTCATTTGAATCTATTCATACGATAAATGATAATGATATTTCAGTCAAAATGCGTATAAACTGGGGATAAACCATGTTAAAATAGAAATTTGAGCCTATTTCAATTGTGAGAAGTGTTTTTAACCTTTCGAAAATTATTTATGTTAGAAATACAGAACATTTTGTTTTAAAGGCTAAATCAATGTGCAACGTATCGAGCTCACCCTAACATACTCGTTTGACACTAACCATGATAAAAATCCCGAATGATAAATTATTCTGTTACTGTTAGTAGAAAGTATCAATAAAGTAAAGTTAAATACAATAACATAGCTATAAATCTACTCTGAGCTCTCGTTAAGTTTTTTTATGTTTATAATCATATTTAATCAATGGAAGTTGCTTACTTCTTTCAGGCGGTAAGGCATAAGTATCTGTTATTCTGTTCAGAACGCATGAAATCAGTACTATGTGAGATAAGGAGGTCGTACTCTGTATTAAACGTAATCTTATCCAATGTTTGTTAAACATCGAACAGTATATAAATAGATAGATAAACTCCCTGAAATTATATTTTTTCATCATAAAACAGTTATAATAGTGCGGGATATGAAGGGAAATACTGGTATGAATTCTACAAGAACTAACTGGAAACAGATTGGGAGTAATGTAAAAGATGCTTTTCGATCGCCCGCGTTTATTATCCCCGTTATCATATCCATTGTACTATTGGCACTATTTTTCTTTCGGAGGTATATAAGATGGACTGTTAGATGTCCCAGTAAAAATAATTTGGACGGAAAAACTGTTTTGATTACAGGTGAGTAAGATTGTATGATAGAAAATTGAATATTGCAGAAAACTGCTATTAGAAGATCCCCCCCCCTGTGTGTCTCCGAAAGGAAGAAATATTAGTAAATGTAAGGAAGCACCCCTAACTCGACACTGGACATCTTTGGTCCACTGGTACTGTAATTGATGATATTCAGCATTACATATTTAGGTGATTTGGTATAGTTCATTAATATTTTGTTAACTTTACTTGATATGTAGTTGTTTTATATTCAATTCTCAAACTGAAAAACAAACCCAATTTATCCAGTTTAACTATTTACTTTCATTTGCTTTATTATATGTTTTGTTTCTTAGTTTGATTTTATACTCCAGTAGGAGTTGATGGTATCAAAGAATCTGATACCTTCGAAAATAAAAATTAATATTTAACTGTGATATTTGTTCCTTTGGTGGATCGCATGCCACAGTTGTGTAGTTTTTAAACTATATTACCAAACATGCTGGATAGAAGCATTTAATATCCATATCAGCATTTAAAGCGCTTTGAAAGTAAAAAAAAAATCTGCAGGAACCAAAAGTCTTTTTCTGTTAAAGGTGTATAAACATAGAGGTGAGACGTGGAGCATTATCATGAAAATGTTAGAAAATCGTCAAAATCTTTTTGAGTTACACTCAAATAGCAAATAAAGTGGTAGCAATTTTTTCGGAAACGTATGAAAATGCAAATTAATCTATTTTATATGAAACTGTATCTTTGATAGAATTAAATGTATTCGCAAATTGGTCTAGTGAGAACAAAATAAAGGAAACTGCGACAGCCGTACCTCTTTTGATGATTTTTTTTCCATGTAGTTCATACCATGCTGTGGGTGGTGAAAGGGACAAAAAGACGTCAAAACGGAACTAACAACAAAAATAGAAAATAACAACACTAATTGAAAAATACAGCTAAAAAACAGACTCAAGATTAAGCTGATATTTGTCATGAAGCAATGAAATACCTTAATTGCAGTTAATTACATTCAGCAGATAGCCAGTTCAGTAATTCATGTCTCACGAGTGCAGATAAAAAATAAAGAATTTAAGACCAAAATCAAAAGATGAAAGAGCTGAAAGGGTAAAATGACCTAATGGGCCTAAAGGTCTTAATAAACTCAGTTAAGGACAGAGCTTTGCTGAAGAAGAGAATCCATCGTTTTCTATTATCGTGTAGAATTAGTACTAATATCATCTGTGGTGCTTTTATGAAAAGATTCATTCAGTTATAGGTTACCTCATCTCCGTTGGATGTTGCATCTTTCAATGATGTCATGGTGACGGGCATAGCAGTTTTTAGACAAATCCCTGACTTGGTAAATTTAATGGACTTTTTTTTTGCTCCATTCAAATGACTTAATACCGAAGTTACTGTGAATTTAAATTCAGCATATGCGCATTTCGACAACTTATGTCTCTTCAGTGCAGAATAAATCTAAACGTTTGGAAGACCATAAACTCAAAGATGTTAAAAAACTGAGAGAGAACAAATATCCAATATGATCTAAATGTTAAGCCAAAATCAGCTAAGGACAGAGCTTTGCATGAGGGATATACTCCTTAGTTTTTTCATCACTTATTTCACTTGTATAAACTACATGTGCGACAGTAACGACTCGACTTGAAATGAACACTTTATCGGCTGGAGAGGTAGGTATATTGCTTTAAAGAAAGGGAAAGTTCATCATCGGGAAGTTGAAATCACCACGTTTGTCATATCTTAGATTAGAAAGGTCTATCTTCGTCAATGCAAGTACATAGATTTACTAAGTAATCAGCAGTCTTTCGATTTCAAGATCATTCAGGAAAATCTAATTAAATACCTCTTAATATAAGTTCTTTAAATTTTGGATTATAAAAAGAAAGTTCATCGTCTATGTAGCAGAAGCTGAAATTTAAGGACTGAGCTTTTTTTTTCCTTTTTTTTTGTATGTGTTGGCCCTAGTAAAAACTTGGCCTCATATACGAGTAAAGGAAAATGTCAGCTAAAAGCTGTGCATAGTACGTTCCAATAGGAATCCCTGTTGTTTGTTGATAAACAGTACATGTAATAATATTGTCGATAAAAAATTATAATAGAATAAAATGATAACGGGAAACGCCTACAATGGCCGAAAAACACTGTCGCATGCCACAATGTACCAAGAATCTGCACCAAATCTCGATGACGTCAGTCTAAGTGTACTTCTTGTTTGACGCATTGTGGTTCTTTTCAAAATATATTTTGTCATTTCCTACTACTAAAAATGTGTATTTTCATTCTTCAGTTTTTGTACAGAAACATTAATGTTCGAGATCAGAAATTAGTGTTTTCACTTTACTGAGTGGTATAGTTGTATAGAGATAAAAAAGGGTATTTCTTATGTTATTTTTTTTCCAAATTAACTGTCTTAACGAGGCAGCCGAAATGTGTTTTTAGCACTCGAACAGAAATTTTATTGGAAGCTTTATCCGCAGAGACAATGACGTTATTCTCTAGGAGGTTAGGCAGTTTTTACGACCAGGGATCTTCAAATACACTGGGGTAAAACTACATTAGTTAAATTAAATTTCTTCCAAACTAACGAGATCAAATTCTACACAGAATGATTTATCAGTCTCAATTGACCGTATGATTTCCATTCCATGTGCAACCATAAATCACGTCCGACTGTATAAAATTTGAGGTAAACATTCTTATCCATTCATCGTGCATCACATGCTTCGCTCATTAATTATTTGTGTCTTATTTATGTTTGGTCTTCAATTAGCTTATAAATGCATGGCAAAACGTTTTCTTGTTATATTTTCTGATTTTGGTCGTCATTTTAACTTGCTATATGTACTTAACAGCCTTCTTTAATTGTTTATTTGTTCACTTCACAGATCACTCTTTCTTTTAATCATTTCTTTTCCACAGTATAAATCGGAATTACAAAGCTAAGATAAACAACATATCGGTGAAGAACCTTTACGTAAACTTACAAAAAATAGCTTATATTATCACAAATATTTATTCTATTATTTTAGATAATTCTTTAAACGAAATGCCAAAGGTATGCTTGATACAAACAGGTGCATGATACTAATAATATAGATAAAACAGAGAATTGTTATTGTCGGTCATTTCTGACTAAACTGGTGTTTTATCAGTTTTTGCTATTTTTATTCAAAAAACAAGATGCAGAAGTGTTGGTTGTCTGATTCACTTAGATATAATATGAATACATGTAAAATTCAGGCCAAAGTAAGTTTAAAAGAATAATAATAGTTCATACAAATTGAATTACAAATAGTCTGGTGTAATAACACTGAATCAGTCCCTAACTTTTGACTAAAACTATCAAATTGTCTTATTCTTGGGTTTTCCGAGAACAACAACAACAAAACAAAAACAAAAAAAAAACAAACAAAAAAAAACAAAAAAAAACAAACAAACAAACAAAAAACAACTACAAAAAAACAAAAACAAAACAAAACAAAAAAAAAACAAAAAAGATAAGATAATCTGTTGCAGGATTTTTTTTTAACCCAAAAATGATTTTGTATTTTGGGGTAAGGTTCATCATCTCAAAAATAGTTAATTCATAAAATTAAATAGATAAAGATAAAACTAGATGTTGTCGGAAACGACAGCTATCCCCGCACTCCCTGTTTGACACAGAAAACAGTTGTTATACACCCTGGGCAAATTTTTTTTCTTTATTTTTTTAATCAATCAATTGATAGTCGTTATTGTTACTAAAAGAATTCTAGGATATATGGTTGCTAAGTAGAACTCCAGAAAATAACTGGTCTTTGAGACTTTCGGTAAATTTACCAAGATTGGAATCAATATTTTTGAAATCAAATTGTTGAAAATGTTTGCCCTAAACTACACAACCAATTCAAGTACAGTTGCTAGGTAGAATTCCAAAAAAATAAGTGGTCTTTGAGACTTTCAGGATATTTATCAAAATTGGAATCAAATACTTTTGAAATCCAATTGATGAAAATCTTTGTCCTAAACTACACAAACAATTTAAGTATGGTTGCTAGGTAGAATTCTTAAAAAATAAGTGGTCTTTGAGACTTTCAGGAAAGTTACCAAAATTGGAATCAAATATTTTTGAAATCCAATTGATGAAAATGTTTGTCCTAAATGAAATAAACAATTTAAGCATGGTTGCTAGGTAGAATTCCAAAAAAAAAATAGTAGTCTTTGAGACTTTCAAGAAAGTTACCAAACTTGGAACCGCCTTTCAGAATCATAAGTTTCACAGAATTTTGTTTTTTACCAAACACTTTTCACAATATAAGATAATATGCCAAAATGAAAAAAAAAAAAAAAAATAAGTGTCTTTGACATTTTCAGGAAATTTACCAAAGTTGGAACCGAAGCCAAAATTCCAAAAGCTTATTGCAAATCTATAGACTATATGCAACAATTCTGCATAAAGATTTAATCCCTAAATACCAAAATGTAGGAGGAGTTTGTGTCACATACCACATGTGTCAAAATCCACATCTTTGGGTCTTTGCTAAAATTGACATCATGGGCCTCTTGTTTGCACCAAGACCAATAAAGGTTATTGCACATCTACAGACTATATGCAACAATTCTACAGCAAAATTCAATTCCTGAATCCAAAAATGTAGGAGAAGTTTGAGTAACAAGAAAAAAAAGTGTGACGGACGGACGGGCAGACGGAGGATATAACATTATCCCCGAACTTTCTTCGAAAGTGCGGGGATAATGAATAAAATTAATAAATGCATAACTTTATTATTGAGCCCTTAATGCGGAAAGAAAAAATCTACACAGATTAAGAAATCCTTGTCCTTCCTACAGAAATTAAAATGATTAGTGCCATTTTTTTTATACCTGTGAGCTTTCGCGTCCATTGTTAATTATCCCCGCACTTTCGAATGAAAGTTCGGGGATATTGTCGTTGGCCTCGTCCGTCCGTCCGTCTGTCCGTCTGTCCGTCCGTCCGTCCGTCACAAATCCTTGCGACACGAACTCCTCTTACATTTTTGGATTTATGGATTTAATTTTGTTATAGAACTGTTGCATATATGCTACAGGTGCGCAACAAGCTTATGAATTTTTGATATTGGTCTTGGTGCAAACAAGAGGCCCAAGATGTCCATTTTGACACATGTGGCATGCGACGCGAACTCCTCCTACATTTTTGGATTTAGGGTTTTAATTTTGTTGTAGAATTGTTGCATATGGTCTGTAGATGCGCAATAGGCTTTCGGATTTTTTCTATTTATCTTGATGCAAACAAAAGGCCCCAAGATGTCGATTTGACAAAGACCACACAATGTGGATTGTGACACATATGGCATGCGACACAAACTCATTCTACATTTTTGGATTTATGGATTTAATTTTGTTGCAGGATTGTTGCATATAGCCTGTAGATGCGCGATAACCTTTCAGAACGTTGATTCCGGTTCCAACTTTGGTAAATTTTCTGATAATGTCAAAGACTGATATTTTTGGACATTTTGGCAAGTATTTGGAAAAAATAAAAATTCTGAAATCTTAGAATTCGAAAATGTGATTCCAATTTTGGTAAATATCTTGAAAGTCTCAAAGACCACTTATTTTTTTGAATTTTACCTAGCAACCATACTTTTAGCATTTGTTTTGATAAGGTTAATCATTTTTACCAATTGGATTTCTTTAATATTTGATTCCAATTTTGGTAAATTTCCTGAAAATGTCAAAGACCACGTTTTTTTGGAATTCTACCTAGCAACTAAGCTGTTAGGATTTGTTTCCATTAGGGCAATCATTTTCACCAATCGAATATTGAAAAATATTTGATTCCAATTTTGGTAGATTTCCTGAAAGTGTCAAAGACCACATATTTTTTGGAATTCTACCTAGCAACCAAACTGTTAGAACAATCGTTTTTAACAATTGGATTTCAAAAATTCTTGATTCCAATTTTGGTCAATTACCTGAAAGTCTCAAAGACCACTTATTTTTTTGGAATTCTTCCTAGCACCCATACTTTTAGCATTTATTTTGATAAGGTCAATCATTTTCACCAATTGGATTTCCAAAATAATTGATTCCATATTTGGTAAATTTCATGAAATTGTCAAAGACCACTAATTTTTGGAATTCTACATTGAAACCATAGTTAAAAAATTTGTTAGAATTCCTTATGGTAAAAATAGTGACTGTCAATAGTTTATTTTTCAAAAATGTTCAGAAAAATTATACCCAGGGTCTATAGCTGTTTCCTGTGTCAAACAGGGGGTTCGGGGATCACTGTCGTTTCCGACAGTCATTACTCTACTTGTAATTATAATCATTGGTAAATAAATCAAACCTGTTATCGATTTTCAAAAATATGACCTAAGATTAAATGAACTACCTACCCTGCAATTTTTGATTCGGCATCCCATCTTGGAGTTAATGCCATTTTACTGTAAATATTTCACTTTTTTTTTTGTTTGCTTTTCATTTGGAATTTTATTTATAGAATGATGAAAGTTAATTGTTGATCACATCAACATCTACACTACACATCCTTCAATATTGAAAAAAAATCGACAACTTGTCTTGCAGTGTACTTGGGTGTAAAAAGATGAGAACACTGCAAAAATTGCGAAAAATGCGGATCTTATCAAGAATTAGACTAGTTCCTTATGAAGTATCCGTAAGCAATTGTCATTATTTACAACTGCAGATGTGGGCTTTACGGAATTTATTGTAATTTTTACCAATTTTTATAACATCTTTAAGTCGTTCATTTCAAAGACTGCGTAAAAAGCCACTGTCTGTTGTATTTCATTACAGTTGTGGTTGTGATTAGTTTAATTTTTGTCATTGAAGGGACGTGGCAAGCTTTGTTTTGATCTGAATTGTTGCTAGTCTGGTATTTCTGCATCACTTGCTTTCTAAGCTTCTGCAGCTGCAGTTCTACGAGACAAGAATACGCTTAAGTGATTGAATTTATATCTATGTCGATAATATGATTTGGTCGTTGTATTAGTTATAGGTATTTACCGGCAATATGTACATTTTTCTCTTTGATCTTACTGACTGATATTGTCAGTATCTCTGTACTGACCTGATACAAGAAAATATCAGGCAATGACGTCACGATAATGACGTTAGGACTCTTATGACGTTGCCGATAAAAACAATAATGGTAGTTTTGAAGGTCTCGACAGAAAATAATTGAAAATATCATTAGTATCACAGCTCGTCCTATCGGACTCGCTGCGATACGGTGATATTTTCTGCCTCGACATTCAAAACTACCATTATTCTGTATATATTGGATGGAGGCAGGAGAACATCGTTTTGTCCGGATTGCTGCCTGGATAATAACTGCTTTCTTGGTCTCTTATTCTTCAACTGTGAAGATATGACGACGTTATACAACTCATATACGTCAATGGCGTGCGGGCAGCAACAAAAACACACTGTTCCCTTTTATGGGGATAATAACAAAATTACAGAAAAGAGTTGTCAAGAGCCGAAGTCCATTAGACAAAAAGACGAATCAGGTGGAAACCGCCGACAGAATTGTCGACTGCAACGGTCCTGACTTGGTAGCATCCCCCCCCAAAAAAAAATAGTGGGTAAAACCGGTTTATGGCTAGCCAAACTTACCCTTCCACTGCGGTAGTATCCGGTTGCAACTCAACAGAAATTGTCATTGAATTACTAAATACCGAAGTTACTGTGAATTTTGTTTCTGCATATGCGCATTTCGACAACTTATGTCTCTTCAGTGCAGATAAAATCTAAACGTTTTGAAGATGTTTGAAACGTCGTAGACATTTAAAAGAAATGACCATCCAAGTATTAAGTAAAAAAAGAATCTTGAATCAGGGTTCGGACCGAAACTTCAAATTTTTCCACAAAGGATTGTTATCTATTAAAGAACTTCTTAAATGATCGTATAAGACGGATTTTTTTTTGAAGCCTTGATTAATAATGCGGTCACGGAGACAACTATGTTTAATGAGAAAGTCTTTATAATTTGTGCTAGCTCTCACGTAACGAATCAGCTGTGAAATATAAACTCCGTAAAAGCAGGAGAAGTTGGAATATTACTGTCCATGTTAGGGAAACTGATAATTTTGAAATTAAAATCGCCCCTTTTTTCGTAAATTTTAGTACTGAGATGACCATTTTCGTCAACTTCGAGATGCAAGTCCAAAAAATGTAGATCTCGTTGCTTCTGTCGTTTCCTTCATTTCTAGTTCGGGTGGATATATGAATGGGATCCATTTAGCAAAAGATGCATCGTTGATGGAAAGAACACATCATCAGTATATCTTTAAGTGAAAATGAAGGATCTAGCATCTTTTATTTTATGATCTTTTAGGAGTCCCTGAAAAAATTCGGTCGCGTAAGAATATAAAAAGAAGTCTGCTAGTAGAGGTGCACAATTAGTGCCCATTGGTATGCCAACTTGCAGACAAATGTGACAAATATATTATCAATTAGAAAATCAAGAATACTGTACACGTATTTTTTATCGTAGCATAGTTTGCCTTTAAAATTTGTTTTTGAAACAACATGTGGATTTATAACCTAATACAGCATATATTCGTAATTTTAGTTTATCATGAGGAAGTGGGTATACAGTGTGGACAAATCAAATGTTTTGAGAGAATGTATTTGAGAAAATGAACGGGATTTAAGATTTTCCAATAAATCCTTCGAATTTTTAATTATCCTCATGAGATTTATGTCACATCGGGCATGAATAGTTTCACTCTGTCTTTCATACTACGGCTTCATTCTGTGTATGACACTCGGTAGATGTCCTTAGTACTAGATTTGGCTGCCTTTTTGGGTATTTTTGGTAATGAGTACTTCTTTTCTGACTATTTTTTTTATAATGACTCCATATTATTTGATTCTAATGCTGCTGATGAGAGGTTACTCCTTGAAACACGTGTACAGCATTACCAAATTTTATTGTTTATTATTTACCTCTATTATTTTTGTATTTTTTCACTGCAGACAAAATCTTAGTTAGCTCAACTGACAATTCAGTAGTTGAGCAAGATGAAGATCCTGCGATGTATCTCTCCTTATATTGATTTTTGTGTAATTTTGGTATCCAATATAAGTATGGAAGGTCTCGATTGTTATTTTCATTATGGATATTCAAGGAGGACATGAATGACCTGCGATTGGAAACGGTTTCATCTTTGTCAAATAAAACTCTTTTGTATGTAGCACTACCTGGTGTATTGCGATCAATGCCTAGTTCTTTGATCAGGCTGTTGTAATAATGTGTTTTACATACAAAAACGATATTATTAGAAGCTTTGTGTGCAGGTACAACACCATATTTGTCATTTAATGTAGAGGCACTTACTGGCTTCATGATCTCAAATACAGATTTAGGTCGATTGTTAACACATATCCGTAGTTTGTTAACACGACTCCGCATTAAAGATCGAATGGATCTTACCCAATCTGACAAGGACTCAAGTTCTGGTTCTTGGGCTGTCCATCTCTTAATCCACACTCTGGAGTAATCTTCAACAGCGTCCATAATGATAGTGAAATTTAAATTCCAATTAATACGCTGTGGTTCTTGAAATTTCAGACCATTGGAGACCACCTTCCTTAGAAATTCGTTTTCAATTATCTTAAGATCGACGGTAATGACATGTCCAGAGGAACTATAAACGACAGGAGAGGCGGAACAGTCGCATGTCAGAGGAGATTTCATATAAATCTCAATGTCTAGGTCGTACGATGCCTTTTTGTGGTTACAAATTTGAGATAACAGATATTTATGTAATTATGATTTGATCATTGTTTAGTCATGGTATACATAGAAAAAAAGACGGCTGAGTCTCATTCTTATACAGGCAAGAACCGCGGTATAAGCCCATCTTTCTCCTTTTGGAGACTGAATTTAATTTATCAATTGGTTGTTTTGAGGTGCATACTCTATCTACCGTTGCACCTGAAATCACCCCATGGTTTTCAATTGGATTTATTGTTCATCTGTTTCCATTTGTTTCTTTGTATTTCCGATGCTGTCATTTTGTTTGGACTACATTGTACTTTCTTTCTGACTGACGGTTAGCTTTCCTTTTGATCTGGAATGTATGGCTGCAGCATATACTTTGTATAACCCTCTGAGCCCACAGCTCTGAAGGCAAGACGGCATCCCCTTTCTATCATGTGACTAAATGTAATCTATCATGTGACTAAATTTACATGGCATGGTATGTATCGGAAAGAGGCTTGGCCGGTAATACGATCATCCTCTTTTCTTTTGAAATAATGAGTTTATATTTATGTCATTATAATTTGTATCTTGTTTACTTATGACATATATCCAAAGATAGAAGTTTGTATGGGTTATACAGTTGCATGCAGTACATAGAAAAAAAGGAGGGAAACGGGGGATGTGTCAAAGAGACAACGACCCAAAGGGGAATGATAACAACATGCTTTTTAAGCTCTGAGAATCTATCAATCCAGGCAAAACGGCGTACAGGGGCTTATTTTCTTGTTCAATAAATTGGATAGAGACCGATGAGTGTTGCTTTGATATATATTGCTGCAAGGCTTGTAACTGCATCACATGCTTTGTAAGCCAGTGAGATTGTAATTATACAAGATTATCAATCAATACAAAACGACATAACACGTTCCCATGTACATGTACTTCAGAATACATGTCGGTACATGTACTTCAGAATACATGTTGTACATGTACTTCAGAATACATGTCGGTACATGTACTTCAGAATACATGTCGGTACATGTACTTCAGAATACATGTCGGTACATTCTGTTATATGTTTCTCCTGACTCCAGTCGGAAAGACTTTTTCCTAATTATGATTTTATGGCGAATATTGTTTATTTTGTATCTCTCCATGTAATATAAACCCTTATGAAACAGAAATGGTTGCCGCAAGCTTGCGGCAAACTTATCGCAAGCTTGCGGCAAACAAATTTGTTTGCTGGAAACCAGGATCAATGTTTGCAGATGTTTACCGCTAGCGGCTGTCTTCCGGCAAACATGGCGGTAAGCTTGCTGCAAACGTGCGGGTAAATAATGTTTGCGGCAAGCTTGCCGGAACTACAAAATGTTTATACTGAATTCATAAAGATTTGTTAGGACATGCCTAACTGACTACTTCCTGTCTGTTCAGATTTGAAATTAGTGGGTCAAGTGCTCTTGATGTGAAATGTATTGGGCAAAGCTTCTTTTTTTAAATGCTGTGGAGACATCAATCTTGAAGGGTGCTATTTGTTCTGGAAGTATTCTGATTAATCATTTTAATGTAAGTTTATTAAATACAATTGCTTGAATGTAAAATTGAATGCATGTAATTGAATTACCAAGTAGCTACTTTATGTACTGCAATCACTTGCATGTTATTCAGAAGTATTTGAATTTTCAGTAACAATTCATTAGTGACATTCTTTTCAAGTTTTATTTCATAATTATTTTAATACATATTTAAAATATATGCCAGAAATATGTTTTTCATTGAAAACCATAGTCATAGAAAAAATAATTGCTAGACAGTATACTGTAGAGAATAATTTATTTCTATTTTCATATACTTTCACTTATATCTTACTTTAAAATGTTTTCCTACAATGATTCTATAACAAATATATTGGTGATGTGTAGTATTCTATAACAATTCATGTGTAAAATGTGTAATAAAGAAATGTATAGTGTTTTCATGTAGCTCTTCTGGCAAGCTTGCAGCAATGTTTGCTGCAAGTTAGCCGCAAACGTTTGCCAGAAGCCTATTTTTTCGGTAAGGGAATGTATGTATTTCAGCGTTATGAAACAAAAATACAGTCGTAAAAAATTGAAATGTCACATTGTATTGATCAAAGGGTCGTTGTACTATATACTTTTGAGCAATGTATCTGTGTTACTAGTTTATTTATACTTGATATATAGAATATTAAACCTTCTAATTACAATTTTGTATATATATATGACCATTTGCTACTCGAACAGGTATTTTTGTAAACAAAAGATAGGTTTGCCATTTTTATGGCATTGTTTTCAGTCTATGTTATATTTTGAGTATGATTATATGGTTGTATATTACAAAGTGGAAATTAAAAACTGTAAAACTTTATCATATCATAACCTGATATCATGTTACGATGTTCAAACAGAAGACCGTCAAAATTATTTTATAACCGAGTGACATTTTGTAGGATCATGCAAGTTCAATCAAAGTTATTTCAGTGCTGACTTTCCACATTAGGTTCAACGCACGGATCGCTATTTCTATGTTTCAAGATGGCATAACAAGACCGGGAGCACATGTAATGTTCCTTATGCAGAGTATACAATCCAGTTCCCTTATGCGGGAAGTAATTTAGATTTCCTATTGCCGTCATAATGTTCTACTACTTTTCTCTCAGCCTTTGTACTGACAGATGCATATTAAATAGTTCTCAATTCTTCTATTCTACGTTTCGATATATTGCATTAATGCTGTCCCTTCACGCATTAGTCCATACAACATGTCCTATATCAGGGGCAACTGAACTACAGAACTGGCTTCATACTTGAATTCACAACGATGGATGACTAATTTAAACTGGGATATAGGACACGATTTCATTTGCAACTGTTCCTGCATACGGCGTACATGTATACTATATATTGATATTGATATGTTAAAACATCTTTCATATACAAAACTAAATTAAAAAAAAAAAAACAGCTCAATACATAAAAAATTCTATACTTCATCAAAAGATGTACATTACCTACCAGAAACGTCAGTCTAAAATCGTAAAACAAAGACACGACATGAGTATGGCACAGAAAAAAACGAAGACACGTGCAAACATACAAAGATGAACAACATGGACCCAATACAAAACATTGGTGAGATCAGGTGCACCGATAGAGTAAGCATCTCCTGCTACTATTCTCCAGGGGCGTGCATAGGAATTACTGAAATGATCACCATCCTCGAGTTGATCGACCGCCATTATTTTTTCTCACTGAAGTTGCGACTTTGTTTTCATGATCTAGAAAAATACTAGTTTAAAGTCGTCTTATTGTAAACGTTGACTTAACTTGCCAGGTATATTTTTTCCAGAAGATTTTTTAAATGGCGGTTACCGGATCGACAAACCAGGTGATCATATCAGTGTGTTTTTATCGGAATTTATTAAAACTTAATCAGAACCATGAGCTTACAAATGCCTTTATTATCCCCGCACTTTCGAAGAAAGTTCGGGGATAATGTTATACCCTCCGTCTGTCCGTCCGTCCCTCCGTCCGTCACACTTTTCTTGTGACTCAAACCCCTCCTACATTTTTGGATTAAGGGATTTAATTTTGTTGTAGAATTGTTGCATATAGTCTGCAGATGCGCAATAAGCTTTTGGATTTTCGATATTTGTCTTGGTGCAAACAAGAGGCCCCATTATGTCAATTTTTACACATGTGGCATGTGACAAAAACTCCTCCTACATTTATGGATTTAGGGATTTAATTTTGTTATAGAATTGTTGCATATAGTCTGTAGATGCGCAATAAGCTTTCGGATTTTTGATATTGGTCTTGGTGCAAACAAGATGCCCCATGATGTCAATTTTAACAAAGACCCAAAGATGTGGATTAGACACATGTGGCATGTGACGCAAACTCCTCCTACATTTTTGGATTTAGGGATCAAATCTTTATGCAGAATTGTTGCATATAGTCTATAGATTTGCAATAAGCTTTTGAAATTTCTGTTCCGGCTCCACTTCTGGTAAATTTCCTGAAAATGTCAAAGACACTTATTTTTTTTTTAATTTTGGCATATTATATTATATTCTGACAAGTGTTTGGTAAAAAAACAAAATTCTGATAACTTAGGATTCTGAAAGGCGGTTCCAATTTTGGTAACTTTCCTGAAAGTCTCAAAGACCACTTTTTTGGAATTCTACCTAGCAACCGTACTTAAAATGTTTGTGTAGTTTAGGACGAACATTTTCATCAATTGGATTTCAAAAATATTTGATTCCAATTTTGGTAAATTTCCTGAAAGTCTCAAAGACCACTTATTTTTTGGAATTCTACCTAGCAACCATACTTAAAATGTTTGTGTAGTTTAGGAC
>MJUU01068116.1:79805-101858 GCA_002080025.1 Modiolus philippinarum | reverse complement strand
TTCATTTATCTGTCCATCAGTTAAAGATTTTGATATTAAATTTTTTACACTGTTTAGTTTACATTCTGCCAGGGTTTTAATTTCGTAATGTTTCTTTGATTTTGTTGTAAGTTTACGTCTAACAAGTTTAACACAAGCACCTAAACTGCCACATGCGACAGCTGCGATTTGTATTGGAAGTAAGGGGGGCACTGCAATTCCTACACCTGCTGAAATAACGGAGGCTGAAATTAGACTTGTATCAATACCGTCAGTAGCATTTATTCCACGCTTATATTTCTTGTATAATGATTTACGTTTATCTCTTTCATTAATCAACGTTTTTTCTATTTCTGTTATTTTTTGTAGTCTATAATTTTGTCCATCTTCTGTAGGTAATTCTGGATATAAATCTGGTGCTGTTGGTTGCTTCATTTTTAAGGGTATTTTTTTGTTAATTACAGTTTAAACAAAATTTTCATTTGACATGTCAAACAAAAAGGCAAGACATAAAAAGCATACGAAGCCATTTAAATCTCAAATTTATACATTTAAACATCAACAATCCAATTACACATTCATTATTGATATACAGTACGCTTGGTTTGTCATTTAAATTGAAGTAGTCTATTTAAAACTCATGTCTTATAAATAGCGTGTTGTAATCAACAAAAATCAATTCTATGTCAGTATACTGGCTGTTTATTGACAATTACCGGGTAATACAACTTTGTACAACTTTCACGACAGAGTTATCTAACTTTCATTGTGTATTGTGTATTACTCGGTAATTCATATATTTAATTTTCTTTTTTTGTGTGTATATATGTTAATTTTTTATTGTGTATTACTCGGTAATTCATATATTTAATTTTCTTTTTTGTGTGTATATATGTTAATTTTTTATTCTGTATTACTCGGTAATTCATATATTTTTTTTTCTTTATTGTGTATTACTCGGTAATTCATATAATTTTTTTCTTTATTGTGTATTACCCAGTAATTCATATAATTTTTTCTTTATTGTGTATTACTCGGTAATTCTTTAATTGCTGTACTGCCGGCTATTTTTTTTGGGAGAGGGGGGTCAAAAAAATTTTTTTACTTTTTCTATTTTGGGGGGGTGTTTTTGTGTCTATTTTTTTTTTTTTTTTTTTTGAGGGTCAAAAAATATAAGGTTTTTTGTGCTGTTTTTGCTTTTTTTTGTAGAAATTAAGTGATTTTTAGGTCTTTTGAGGGGTTTTTGGGGTTAAATACCCGACACATAATACCGCGGGGGGTTACACCCGTGGTATTATGTGTACTAAGTCGTTATAACGAGATAGTAAGTCGTTATAACGAGATAAAAATAAAACACCACCTGGCACTAACGGACTTCCGTAAATTTTCAATTATAGCAACAGACCAAATTTTTGTGTGTTATACGTATAATCTTTTTTTAAAGGTAAATTTAAACAATATTTAATGTACAATGAATATGTGCTCCCACCTATTAAATATTTTACCTTGAAAATAAAATGGAACATGTGATGCAAAAAACCTGAAATGTTTTCTGAAAACTGATACATTTTGGACATATATAGAAAGAATTCAATCATTAGTCCATTACGAAATAAATTCTAAAATTCAAGTGACTAGATATAAGTTGTCAAAACATTTTCTGTTTAAAAAACGCTCTTTATATTTATTCCAAAGTTTATACAATGTATACATTTGGTAAAAAAATATGGAATATTCGTATTTTCTGAGCCAGAATGCATTATGCACTAACGTATGTGGATGAAAGTATAATATTTTTCCTTAAATATTGTTTTATAACTGTGAAATACGAAAGTCTCTGATTCTACAAATCTGTCAGACCACTCCTGCAACACGTCCTGAAACCCACTTTTTAGTGAAAATGGGATTCCCTTTTAAATTAAATATTGGATGTACAAACATTTCCCAAAAATGCAATTTTCAATGCCCAGCTTGTACAAGAATGATTTAAGCGATAATGTCAGCAATTTTTAAAGGATAATTTGGATTTTTGTAAACAAACAGTCCTTAAATATCTCAAGCATTCTCATCAAAACTATTCCATATTTACGACCAAGAGTATATGAATATTTATATATTTTGCAGATTAATGTTGGACTGATCTTCAGACGATTATATATGAAAAAAGAAATGAAATGACGTCGCGCATGATACTGGTGTCAATAACGCAACGTCAAAAAGTGTGATTTTTTTACGTCAAAACGTCAAGAAATACAGTTAACGTCGCACTTGTTTTTGACGGGACCAGTTTTTTAATTGGGAGTTACATTTTCTACATTGTTTTATTCCAATTTATATCTTTTTGCATTCTGTGACATGGGAGCAATTTGTACACTCAGAGAACCTTTTGATTTATAAATATTTTAAATACTGCTTGACAATATATGCGTTTCAAATGAAAATTCATTATGCAGATATCAAAATACTAGTAAAAACAGAGGCATACTTTGTATGATCTCAGACTGGTAAAACGTGGACCTTAAAAATAACAAAAGCAACTTTAGTCTGTATGTTGAAAATTTGTTGTCGGTCGACAGGAGGATATATTTTTATTTGATTTGTAAACAAAGTATCATTAATTGTTTTTTTTACGTTACAAAACGTAGTCTGTAGTTGATTAAATATAGAAGTTAATTAAATTCAAGTCGCATAATCCATTTTATGGATACAAAGTTGAATGAAATAGTTTTTACAACTTACAAATTTGTTATTCAAAGAACAAAATAATAATTTCGAGAGACAAAAATTTCTTTAGCGAGAATTTTTACTATTGAGATAAAGTGTTGTTTCGTGGCCATGGTCGACGGAAACAATTCTGAACAACCATAGAATCAAGCCATCAATAACCGATTCCTATTGTCCAACCATTCTATGAATAAATATGCTGATCTTTTTCATTTTTCTTTTGTTTCAATAAAAAACGAATGTCGGACGACATAAAACGCGAATGCTTAGGGACCGACCATTTAACTTGAAAGGGGGGGGGGGGGGGGGGCTATGGTTTTTTTTCTAAAAAAATATTTTGGATCTGATTTATACTGAAATTCCCTCCTTTTCGAAGTCTGTAGCAGACAGTAAAATTTGTCAAAGAAGCAAAATGTATAGATTTTATAGGGTACAATCAGTTCCAGTTGGTAAAGAAGACTATTTCAATGGCTGTAATTAATTATTCTTAATCCTTATTGAACATGTTGAATTCATAACTTTTAATCTCTCTCTACCGGGAGTTACTACCTAGCAACGAACGAGTTACCTTTCTCACCGTGGTTCGTTAAAATAATTCGAATGGAGAGGAAGTAGCATTTAGAGCAAAATAGAAGTATTAACATTTAGCCGTGAATTGTGTTCCATCAAAACATGATCAAATGTTGTCTGAAATCGTGTACGACCCCGAAACATAATATTCTTCTCGTATGTTTCCTGGGACATTAGAAGTTTAATATCCTGCATCCCAATTTAAATTTACAATTCCAATAATTTCTCAAATCTTGTGCCACCATTTTTGAGAGCTAAGAAGTAGTGTGAATAACCTATATCTTTGAATAATTTTACATACCACTTGGCCGATATCTCTGCTGGTGGACGGTTCGTCCCCTGGGATATCATCCGCTTAGTAGCTCAAGTTTACTTTAGCCATGATAATATTGTACTCCTTTGTTCCTTCGGTATTCTATTGCCATTGTTTCATACCACTGGGCCGATATCTCTGCTGGTGGACGGTTCCGGTCGCCGAGGATATCATCCGCTCAGTAGGTCAAGTTTACTTTAGCTATGAGAATATTCCACTCCTTTGTTCCTTCGGTATTCTGTTGCCGTTATTTTACACAACTGCAATTTAAAAAAAAACATTGGGAAATGCTAAAATCCCATATTTTCCCGTAGGATTTTGAAATTTTGTTGAGGCCCATGTGCTTCCGAACATTTTGGAATTGCAAATTTAAATTGAGACGAGTTCATAGTTGTCAATAGCCTTTTGTGTCCTTGCAAGCCATTTGGGAAGCTGTTACTACTCGACTGTATTGTAAAATGACATTTAGTTTAGTTTTGTTCTTGAGGGATTCTATATGTAATTTCTTTTAACAAAAACCTACAAAAATTGTAAAAATTGCATTTAAGTGGCAAGTTCGGTGGCTGAATCTTTTATCTACAAGTATGAAAATGCGTCTAATGGATTTTGTTATGAAAGTGTACAAAACGTATGACCCGATAAAATAGTTATGGAGAAATTTTGATTCATTCACAAAATTGGTATGATGAGGGAAAAAACAGCACGGGACAGTGGTCATACCTCTTTGTGCTTCAGGGGCCTTCCCTACAGAATCGATGAAACTTGATATCGAATTGGTACCATCAAGTCAGAAAAATATGAAATGTTACCATACAGTAGCTTATTTGATATTAACTGCATAACTAGTACCAAATTCACACATAGCTTTCTCTATAAATGTTTCCAGCTAGTACCAGTTCCAGTATCGCTCTAGTCTCATATAGTTTTCTTCATTATAAATACTAGGATAGGTTAGTTTTATCTAAACTAATTTTTATTAAATAATATGATAAAATCAGCCCTTATATTATTGCAAATACGACACTCCGGGTCTCGGGACCAATACAGCTAACCTCGAATCTATACGAGGCCAATACAGAAACATGCATTTAATAAAAGGTCATGTCAATGTTTGTCTGATTTATTTTTTAAGCATTATTGATAATGCAGTTTATGTAATTTTCGAATTTATTGAATAATCAGGTGCAAGTTTAACAAAAATAATAATACTGTAAGTACGTAAAATCACATTAATTCGACAATCCTCGACAAACCTAGCTTATCGTCGTAAAGATGAGCTTATCAATCACAATTATTCGATAAGCACAACTTTTCGAAGCTAACTCGACTTATCAACTATTAATAAATTATCGGGCTATATGTATTGCACGTATGAACCTTTCTAATAAGATATTAAGTAACTTGACTGTCCTTCATGCCAATTATCACTTTTAGAAAACCACTTTTAATACATTCTCCAACCAAATCGTTGGAGAACCTGACAACGAGTTGTTTGATTGCCCCTGGAAAAAATGAGATGGAAAAGAGCGGGGAATTTTGCCTATAGAAATTTGAATCAATCAGCCTTACCATTTATCCATAAATATAAAAGGGGTCTTTATACTTAATCTAGCGTTTCGATTTTTCACTTGGTCACCGGCAGGCTTCCATAACCTGGCTATCCCGCATGGACATGGCATTCGTCTATCCATAACCAGCAAATGCATCTGATCGGCACTGTATAATGAGCCACAGGAGCTATCCAGTTTACGGTTTTAACACTTTCAGACATTGACAGTGTTTAGTTTGACTGCTTTAATTTTGTATATTGATCGTGTTATAATAAATAAATAAATAAACAAGTTTTATTTAAAGTCGGCATGTAAAATATAACAGACATATAGAGCTTTTAACCGACATAATTTTCAATTATGCGTAAATCGGATAAGAAATGATAAACCTGTATATCAAGAAACTATAACATCTTCCAACATATTTTCTACACTGTGCGTATTTAGCAATTTGGGTGAAGATCGGATTTTATTAGCTAGGCTATGGAATAGCCTAGCTATATAGATAGTTCTTGGGGTGAAGTGAGGAGTACGCTTGCGCAGTGAGGAGAACGCATGAGCAGAAGACTATTGACCAATAGGAATTTCAGATTCTCGAAAATCAAAATGGCATCCAGTTTCGTCCTTATAAAACGGGGCGGGGTTTTATATTTCTGTTTCCTTTTGGAAGTTGAAAAGTATTATAAACATTTACTATAGATGGTACTGGGAACAGGTTTGTAGAGGATGATGGGATTGGTATTGCAATTTCGCTTCGCCAGATTTATAAATATAGATATGATAAAAAGAATAAGAACAGTAATGTACAAATTTAAAACCAGAAGTTAATAAATAAAGATGAGGTATTGTGCAATAAATACTATAAAAGACTTTTCAATTGTGTTAAACAAAGCGTGATTGTAGTTTGTTGAGATACTTAGGCAACGGAGAACGAAAGGTCGAAAGAGATAGAATTGCGTTTTTTTGCGGAAGAATAAACAGCTACCCTAGGAGAATGCAAGAACAAAAAAAAGGCACAAAACTACTTTCAATGAGTTGCTGTTGGCATAAAATTAGAGGTTTGATCGAATCAGTGACTGTTTTATCACATGTGCAAATCATCAGAAGAAATAACAAAGAAGTACCGAGAAAGGCTTACTTCTAGTATTGATTTGAGTATACAATACATCATGAGCCACCACACCCTTGTCAATCAAACACGCAATTTTCTATCCAAGGCTATTCCATAGCCTAGTGTATCGTTTTTATTTCATAAAAACCATTATCCGATTTATATCATCCACTTATGTTTATTAAGTCCCCTCGTGTTTTCTAGTTAAGTTATGTATGGCAGTTGACTTGCTTAAAAGTAAACGTTTTTGACGTAAAACGCTTGTTGACGGAAGGTGTGACATTTTTGAGATCCCGTGGAGTCTAAGATAAAAGCGCTTACGATGCACACCGCAGAACTTTTACAGTTTTTAGAAAGGATTACTTAAGTACATTTTTCTGTGCTGTTCTTTTTCCAAAATAATTGATAAAAATACATACAACAGATGCAGTTAAAATACATCTGGCGAATTCATTGCGCTATTAACGTAACATGGGACATTTTTCAGGACAGAAATTTTGCCATACATGCGTAGATGAAAAGGGTAAAACATTATTTTAAAATGAATAATAAGGAGTTTAAAACTTGTACTTTTTCACCATACCATTTTCACCGGCACTCCCGCGTTGTTTTTTTTTTTGTGTGTGTAGATTCAGAAATATAGATGATCCATGTTTTGTCTTGAAATTTTCAAATGTTTCATTTCTTTTTCATGTTACACATTTACACCTTTCTCCAACAAAAATAAGAGAAACAAAAAATTGTTATGATGTCATAATACCCGAGTGAAAGTAAATCTGCGAGCTTGATATTTTTGTGATTCGACGAAAAACAAAAAATAGTAATGGTGCATTACATGATACCCCGCCACGTTTCACAAAAATTTCTGAGTTAAAAGGGGCATAACTCCAGAACTATGTGTACTGCTGATTTATGTCATTCACAAGTTATCAGTATGAAACCCTAAAATTCGCAAAATTTCAAAGTTTCAATGGGCATAACTCCAGAACCCCTTGGTCCTCCGGATCTAAAATCAAACTTGACCTGAGTTTTGTAACAAACAACTTACATACCAAGTTTCAAGACCTTGTGGTAATTCGTTTACAAGTTATCAGTCGGAAACCCTAAAATTAGCAAACTTTCAAAGTTTCAACTCCAGAACCCCCTATTCCTCTGAACCCAAAATCGAACTTGACCCGAGTTTTGTGGTAAAAAACCATGCATACCAAGTTTCAAGGTCTTGTAGTATTTCTTTCACAAGTTATCGGTCGGAAACCTTCGGGCGGGGGGGGGGGGGGGGGCGGACGGACAGACGGACAGACAGACAGACAGACGGACGGACGGATGGACACACGACTGAGGGTATCACATAATACCTCGCCACTTCGTGTGGCGGGGTATAAAAAGTAACGGAATGCTTTACCCCATTTTCTGCACGGTTTAAAATGTTACGCGTTTCATCCGAATTCTGACGTCTATATGAAGTAAAAAATATAATTTATATTGCAATAAAAGACAAATAAATTTATTTTTTCATAAATTTATATTGATTAGGCGTTCATGTCCACTGTTGCAAAATTTGGCATGAAAATATGCAATATAAGCCAATCTTTTATCATCCAAAACTATATGCGACTCCCAAATTTTTTAATTGGCACCAGTTTCATGCGCGACGTCCTTGTGGTTAATGTCAAGGAGACAAAATTCAGACAAAACCCCATTTCCAGGTTAAAACGACCCAAAACAAAGCATTTTGTGATCAACGTTCTGTCTTCAACACAGTGAGGAACCTCACACGGTAAAGCAAGCCCTAAATGCCCCCCCCCCCTAAAAAGGTAAAAAGTGAATAAATCAATGGAAACAAACCACATTCAGTCACCCGAATATCAAGAAACTAAAATTTTATAAGAAGGCAAGGACAAGCCAATGATCAACAATTTCCTGACTTGGGACAGGCGCAAAAATCCGGTGGGGTTAAACTCGTTTTCTTGGATCAAGACCCTCCCCCTATGTGTGGTGAATGGCTAATAAATAAATACAAAAGGACTCACAGTAAAAATCAAACTAGAAAAAAGTCCAACTTATCAAGACGAGTACCCTTACAATGAAGTACATAAAACATGAAGACAATACCCATGGGTACTGTCCTGACAAATCTTAGCAGTTACTGACAGCTTGCTTAGGACATAATTTCCGTTGACTATGGTATCAAGCCTTCTTACATATGAAACTTCAACTGAAATACTTCTAAATAGATTTCGTATAACAACATCATTAATTATGAAAGAAGAACATGATATTGTGCAATACCAAATACTGCCAATTTGAAAAACTGTTTTGATTTATTTACGGTATAAAGCATTTAGGAGCTGATCAATATCTTTGCCAACAAAAACCAGAAGTAAAGATTTAACAACAATGCTGTATTTATATCCTTTATAAATTGTACACATTGGTTATTTATCAAGCCGAATATAAGGTCTTACGATGACATACATTCGACAGGTAAAGTATGTAGATTTGTCACATGTTGTAGACGACTATATAAATATAATATCTTTGTTAGGCTCCTTTCCTTATCGAAAGTCATTGAATCCTCTATGCAATATATGATACTTCATCGCATCTTTTGTGGTAACAAATAACAAAATACCGAGGTTACTGTGAATTTAGGTTCTGAATATACGCATTTCGACAACTTATGTCTCATCAGTGCAGATCAAATCGAAATATTTGGAAATCCATGAATCGAAATGTGTAAAAGCTGATAGAGGACTTATAACCAATAGGATCTAAATAGGAATACTAAAATCAGCTAAGGACAGAACTATGCATGAGGGAGATACTTCTTAACGACATCCTAATATTTTTTCATCCATCCGTTAGTGTTTTTTTATGTTTTTTTTTTTTTTGTTAACTGAAAGAAAAAACCCCAAAAATGTCGATTAACAGATGATTGTGCTTTCCGTGGACGTCGGAGATTTTCGATTTCATGTAACAAATGAAGGTAGCCACGTTTTTGAGTAATAATCAAAACAAAGTTTAGGGTCAAACTTAAACTTTGACCTTGAGACAATTTCGGGAGGACAGGCGTCACCTTTAATAATTGTGGTAACAGGGTCTACAAATTATCGTTTGTGAGTAATAAGAATAAATGGAATCTAAAAATTATCAAAGGAAATGACTTAAAAAGACATATGCAACAATTGCCGACATCACGTGATTTTAGTAAAGAAACTTCCGGTCAACGGTACACTTAAGTTTTAACATAGAAAGCTATGGGAGGTTCTACTTAAACCACAATATCTTCTTAAATACACAAATTAAACTCATTTTGCATCTTCTCTCATCATCTATGATAGTTTAGTTAAGAATTAGTATCAGTTCTGACAGTTTAAATTAATGTGAAATTACGTCCCTTGACTTTTGCTCTATGTACATTTCAGTTATGGTATACTTGTTTTTGAGAGAATCTCTCATATGGATACGCTATCATGCTTTCACATTTTGGCGTTTTTTATTTTTTGTAATCTAAAATTGTTATTCTGACCACCTGTTTATTGTGCCCACATCTTATGATTTTATTATGCTAAGTTTTCTTACAATTGACTCGATGAGTGCCCTGTGGTTGTTTTAATGTTGTGACATCAGACCACAATCAATTCCCTTTACTCGTGGCCTTTACTCGTGGTATACGAATATAGTTCCAAGTAATAAAATATCTAATTTTTTTAACGATTTTTAATCTGTGACTTGTGTTGAAAATCTTGATATTTTTTCGTGTTAATATGATAGTAGAAGGACTGAATTTTATTGTAAACACGGTATTTATTAGATTTTGTAGAAAGGAAGTTGTGATGAGGAAAAAGTTCAAAGGTTAAAAATTGTGTTCAATTTGAGATTTTGGTCACTGATCATACCCCATGGTTGTTTATAATGTTGCCACGGAAAAAAACAGCGATGGATTTTTCTGATTTTGTGATATGTTTCTCTTGTGACATCATATATTATGTGGTGCGAGTTTCACCTCAATAATGCCGGTGCGATTTTTTTAATATGTCTTTATTTTTACAAAGAAAGCACGGGAAAATAATTGTGGTCTGAGGCCTTGTGATCGTCTTCTATCGTCTTTTTGTCGGGCAATGGATGACAGCGATTGTAAGAACACTTTGCCAGTTAATTTTATGTTTGTTGACGATCCTGCATCCATGGATCATAAGGTATAAAAGCATGGATGTAGCGTTGCTCGACCTTTAGCAATCAATTCCGCTCAAACCAGTGCTAGGGGCCGTCTTGAACTTGCTATGAGGTATGAGTAAAGCTTATTGTTGAAGGCAGCATGGTGACTAACAACAATAAAAGCGTTCTTCCATTGCTTATTATTACCATGTATTTGTAGAGACTTTGTCCCATTTGCATTTACTCCTTATCCCTTCATTGTTAATTTTAGACTTGAGTTTGTCTCACCTGCAGTGTGGAGTCCATAAAAAGATTCCCCGTGAGAGAGATGTATGCTCTATATACATTTCAGTTATGGTGTACTTGTTCTTGAGAGAATCTCTCATATGGATACGATGGTCAAATCTTTTTGGACCACATGTAAAAACAAATTGCGTCTCGTGACAATGAACATTTTGCCAATCATTTGATGAGCAATATACTACACGTCCGCATTTTAGTAATTACAAGGCTGCAAATCACCAACACAGCTAAGATTGACATTCGACCTTGCATCTCATATCACAGTTTTCAACAGTTAAGATTCTAGGCCCCTACGACTAAATGTTTCCGGCAAAAACTGTTACTTTAACATAAAGCGAAACAATTAAAAAAAAATGAAAATCGATGTTAATTGCAACGGTTTATGCGAGTGGAAAGGTATCAATTCAAAGAAAGGCACTTTCACATCCCAGGTTGCGGTGAATGAAACCCAAGTTACACATTGTTGTTAATCGATTTGCAGTAGACGACATGGTGTTCGTAGAATAAATTATCAACAGTACTGTCATAAGATTTTACGTTTCATTGGTTCGAATCAAATGTAAACTTTCATCTAAAGTCAGTGCCAGAACAGTCGTTCTACATAATACATACGCATTCTTTTGTGGTATACTGTCAATCAATTATCAAAAAGTTTCTTTCTTTGTGGTCAGTCTTTCGGAAGTCGCTTTGGATGTACATATCATTGAAGATCCAATGAAATGAAACTTTGGCACTCGTTTGACCGATGCAATATTTCGTACGCTTTCCGAAAACTATCAATTACAAGGAAAAGAATGTTTTGAAGTTAAACCCTTCGCAAAAAGTAAATAAATATGTGGGTCATTTTGATTTAGAGAAATGGATTATGAAATAAAAATTATTTATGGAAAATGGGCTAACTGTGAAAAGATATAAATAACGTTAAAAATCTATCAAATTCTTATGACGTCACAATAAGAAGGCAAAGAAAAGAATATTTCGGCTGGACAACATTTTTGTTCGTTTTGGCAATATTGTTTATCAACAGCTAGATCATTGGAATTCCCAAGGGTACAAACTGTGCAACTTATTGCAGATCTTTTTCTGTTCTGTTACGAACGTGACTTCATGAAAAAATAAACAGATATGCCAAGTCGCATGATAAGAAAGTGATTTAGGTCAGGGGTTCTCAATTCAGAAGCGCCTATAACTGCCTAATTAAGCATGATATCTCTTTAAGAAATTAATCTGCAAAGTTTGAAGTGAGCTGATCAAAGTATTTATCAGTCAGAGCGTGACTTGTAAAAATTGCCTTAAAATTGGCGAACAAAGTCCCATAACTCTTGCAATAAAAATCAAAATTGCCCGAAAAAGTATACAGATCATGAGGCTATCATATTCAATTACTCTACAAAGTTTGAAGTGAATTGGCCAAAGGGTTGTCAAGTTAGAGCGCGACATGTAAAAAATTGCCTTAAAATTGACGAATAAAGTCCCAAAGAGACCCTCGTGCTGATATTGGTAACTCGGGATGATACGACATGTGATACGGATTTTGCCATGTATTTCCCTATGTTACATCCAAACTTTTACAACAAGGTTACAGATTTCATAAATTGCTAAATATATTTAAAACGTTTCTCAGAAAATATGATCATTTCATATCAAAATATAATGTTACTCGCAAATTGCTTATTACTGAGGACTTTTCTCATCCTCGATTTCACGGAGATGTTGTTAAAATGCCAGAAACTGATTAAAAATCCAGAACAGCTGGACCTATAACTTACATTCTTTACGTATTAGGGGATATTCTGTATATGCCCGTTCAAAGAAAATCAAAGAATTTTAAATCTACAAATTCAAAGGTGTATTGGAAAATATCAAATAGGGGTAAGAGGAAAAGGTCACAAAATATACCATTAGATAGTTTGTTTGATTTTTTAAGACATTAAATTTGAATCCAGATGATGAAGTTCTGGATCTTTCTGATACAAATGTTTTAAATGAAGAAATTAACCAAAGAATTTCAAAAGATGAAATAGAAAGGGCTATTAAGCGTCTGAAATAATAATAAATCATGTGGGGATGATAATATTGTTAACGAATACCTTAAGCATTCTTTCTCTTCATGCCTGATGTTTATGTAAATCTATTTAATCTTATTTTTGATATTTTGGAATTGTTCCCGATGAATGGTTATTAGGAAATATAATACAGATTTATAAAAATAAAGGAGACCAACTCGATCCAAAGAATTATGTACCAACTATGATAATTAGTTGTTTCGGGAAATCATTTACATCTGTTTTGAATAATAGACTAAACGATTATTCTGAAAATTTTAACCTTATCGGCGAAAACCAAGTACACCACTATTAAGCTGGGAAATGTTTAGGTACAGGTAAATGTTCAAATATCAGAAACTGTACCTAAACATTATCCTGAACTGGGAAAAAAACATTATTCAATGTTATTGAAAATAAGAGATTTGTTTACATTTTTAGTGTAAACTTTATTTTATTGAATATTAAGTTTGAATACAAAAAATGTATATAAACAGCATTTTTCTCAACCGGTCTAAACATTATTCAACCGGGCTAAACCAATTCCACGCGAACTCCACTTACAGCTTGATAGGGGTGAAGTAAGGTTTCGCGCAGGTTATTCGACCATATATAATTTGTATGTTCTAGACTCACTTATAGATCTGATGAGGCAGTATAAGAGAGAAGAATATTTTGTAATTTGTTTATTTATTGATTTCGAAAAAGCTTTCGATATAGTCTGGCGATTTGGTCTGTGGAATAAAATGTTGCTTATTAATAACAATATTAACCATAAAATATATAATATCATCTTCAACATTTATAGTTGTATCAAATCTAGGATAAGTTATAATGGGCAACTTACAGAATATTTTGACTGTAATATTGGTGTACGACAAGGGGGAAACCTGTCACCTTTCTTGTTCGCACTATTCTTGAATGATTAAGAGCAATTTTTATAGACAAAAATGTAAATGGACTAGAATCTCTATCAAACGAGCTAGAAAATGATTTAAATATATTTATAAAAAATATTTGTGTTTTTGTATGCTGATGATAACGTTTTATTGGTAGAATCGAAAGAAGATCTACAGTATCAAATTGATAAATTTCAGGAATACTGTCTTCAATGGAAGCTCAAAGTAAATACGAACAAGACGAAGGTTGTTATTTTTTCCTCTGGTCGTATACCAAATAATTATGTTTTCATATATTATGGTAGAGAAATTGAAATTGTAAAGGAGTTTACATACTTGGGTTTATTGTTTACTAGATCTGGAAAGTATTTTGTTGCAAAAACGTTTAACATCAAAAAGGCAAATAGTGCTGAAAAAAAGGTCGATTACATTATTTATCTAAACGAGACCAATATAATTTATTTGATAAGATAGTGAAACCTATACTGCTTTATGGCTGTGAGGTATGGGGTTCGACAAACTTAGATGCTATTGAGAGAGTACATTTGAAATTTTGCAAACCCTTACTTAATTTGAAAAAAAGTACACCAAGTTTTATGATCTATGGTGAACTTGGCGTATACCCTCTACATGTTCATATAAAGTCTCACATGATAAGTACCTGGACTAAACTTGTGAATGGTAAAGAAATAAAACTTTCAAATGTATTTTATAGATATTTATATAATTTACATATCAGTAACAAGTATTAGTCGCCTTGGATTATAACTATACAAAACATTTTGAATGGTTGTGGTTTTGGAAATATTTGCCAAATACAGTTTAATGGGGTTTTTACTCAGATTGGCTTATAAATAGTTTGAAACAAAGACTGTCGATAATTCACCAAAAGATCTGTGTTACAAATTGTTCAAAGAAGATTTTAAATTTGAAGACTATTTGGATATTTTAGCTGAAAAGGATGCACTGTTGAGCCCTTAAGTGTAATCCTTACCTTAAATGTAATCCGATTACACTTAAGGTTAAGGACCACCCTTAAATGTAATCCCGGTTACATTTACGGTTGCATGACCTCCCTTAATTGTAACCGATTACAATTAAGGGAGATAGTGTACATATGCCTACAGTACCTACCGTAATTGTAATCCCTCGGAATTAGTTTACAATTTGCCGCCCTACCTTTTTGTGGCAATATAAATTCCTGTTCCCAAACTCCAATTGATTATTTATTTACAATTTTTTTATCGTCTTGATATAGCTAAAATATTGCTCAGTAGACGTTCAACAATATCTAAATAAGTCGAGCGGAAACCGAATTGTCAACCAAACGGATAGTCGATGGACATAGACACGAATGGACCCAGTAATAATGAAGCACAAAACATACATGCAAAACTAATAAAACAAGATGAAAATCACGGACTCCACAAAAAAAAAACCGGGAGTGAACGCAGGTTCAACATCAACCCTTATAAATGTAATACTTACCGTAAATGTATCAATAACAACAACCCTTTTTCACTATCCCGTTACATGACCTAAATCAACAAAGTCAAAGAGATAAATACCACTACTTATAAAACTTGAACGGTAAAAGGGTTATACAAAACCATGCAGAGAAAAAGCTCCTAGTATATCGTATGGAAAGTCATTTTCCATACCTTGGCTACGTGACGTCACGAGATTGTAGCAAGAGGCGTCATTCGCCATATTGTATTTTTCTCGCCCGAAAATAGCCGAAAGTGGGACATAGGCGTGCAAAGTATGACGACGGTGGCGGCGGTGGCGTCGTTAACTTTTACTAAATAAAGGATAGATTGGAAACCCTTTTATATAGGAACATCTTATTTGGTACAGTGGCAGTACTTATTTAGTGCTCCCCAATGGACACCTAGACTTTAATTTCACGGTCTAATGACCAGGTTAAGTTTTTTTTTTCAGATTACATCTATTCCTCAATAATTATAGGTGGTAGGTCAATGATATATGGTATGTAGGTTGGTCTTGGGTAGTTCATGTGAGTCTGTTATATGACTTTTGTCCTTGACCTCGATTTCATGGTCTAGTGACCAGGTTTAATTTCTCTGATTATATCCATTTCTCAACAACTATTAGTGGTAGATCAATAATATTTGGTATGTAGCTCGGTCATGTGTAGTACATGTCAGTCTGATGTTACTTTTGCCCTTGAACTCACTTTCACGGTCTACTGACCATGTTACGTTTTTCTGATTAGATGACTTTGGCATATGACATTAGTCTTTGACCTCAATTTCACGGTCTAGTGACCAGGTTAACCTTCTCCGATTTGATCACATTCTCAAATAATACAAGTGCTAGGTCAAAAATATAAGTATGAAGGTTGGTCTTAAGTAGTACATGTCAGTCTGGCGTGTGATTTCTGTCCTTGAGCTGTTAAATGAAGGTTAAGTGACCATGTAAATGTTCTTTAGAGTAGATCCATTTCTCGACATTTATTAGTGGTAGATCAATAATATTTTGTATGTCACTTCGTTTGGGTAGTTTATATCAGTCTGGTATAAGACTTTTGCCCTTGACCTCAATTTCACAGTCTAATGATCAAACACTTTAAGTTTCTCTGATCAGATACATTTCTTAATAACTGAAATTGGTGTAATTTAGGTTAATTTTTATAGTATATTTCCTCATTTCCTTTGCAATTTATCTAACAATTTCCCACCGATCAATGTGCCGACGGGCGAGACACCTATTTGGGTCCACACTTGTTGTGAATTTTTGCAGTCAGTGGGAAGCACATAAAAACAACGTCATCAGTGAAATCCGGTTTGTGATCCGTTTTGGCAAGTTTCTGAGATATACAAATATATTAAGTTCATTGATGATACGTGGAAATAATGGGATATTTGAATTCTAGTCCTATACGATTTGAATTTTGCGCCAATATTGATAGCGTTGGGGTAGACACGGTATATCATGATACTTCCCGTAGCTTGGAATCTCTGGAATTTATGTCTCTGACAAAACTGCATTTAAAAAGATTTGTAAAGATGTCGCATCGTCCTCAATATTGAACAACAGTAGCATCATACACGAAACTCTCTGCAGGATTTGGCAAGGAAGCATCAAGTATTTCCGTACAAATCCCAGAATCGATGAGAAACAGTCTGATCCGATTATTTTGTTGCTGTCTGATTGTTCTTAGAATAAAGGAATAAGTCGGAGGGAGTCGCATGCAGATAGTGATTTTGTGATTCGAGCTAACATAAGACAACCCATCCTGGTCACCTTTCCTGTAAATGTTTATCCTGACTGTTTTCTTATGCCCCGCCGTTAGGCGGCGGGTGCATTATCAGTTACCTACGTTTATACCCGTAGGCATTGAGATTGTACCACCCTGAAGCACTTCTGTGCAGCCTGAGGCGTAGCCGAAGGCTGTACAGTGGTGCTGAAGGGTAGTACAATCTCAATGCCTACGGGTAGAAACGTAGGTAACGGATTTATCCCCGGCTTTGCCTTTTATTTCACAGAAAAAGTATACAAGCGGAAGTAAATCTGTACGAAATTTCAACGTCATCTGTGTTACGCAATAAAACAAGTATGATAAATATGCAGAAAAAGCCCCACTTTGCATGTCGAGGATGGTACCTTAGGTACCAACCTCAGACTTTACTGTTTTTACGCGATTTTATTTTGATTTAGTGATTTCGTAAGGCTATGAAGTTTTTGGCGCCAGATTTTACTTACTAACGTCATAGAATATGTGACTTTATCACAAAGGAATTCCATGGCGCTGGCGCTAGCAACGTTCTTAACAACGAGCCGGGTGCATGAGTTTTGTACCAACGGGATATCATCCAATCAAAAGCCGGCATTCATCACAAGCCGGGGATAATATGTTTTACCCTTGTTCGTCCGTCCGTCCGTCCGTACGTACGTCCGAAATTGTGTGTGCATTGATGATTTGATATTTGGTCTGAAGCTTTGGTATGATGAGTTGTACCGTGTCTCCCCTTTTCAAGTCCGTCACTCATCTTCTTCCTGTTTGACGAAAACCTTGATTTTTCCCAGTATAGCCATATATTGAAAATTTTAATCAAGGATTTCTCAGCTTGTGTATGCAGGGATGATTTGATATTTGGTCTGAAGCTTTGGTATGATGAGTTGTACCGTGTCTCCCCTTTTCAAGTCTATCTCTCATCTATTTCCTGTTTGCCTATATATCTGTATGGCGGGGGCATCCGTGTCCAATGGACACAATTTCTTTTACTTATCTTCCCGTTCTTTTAGAGGGGGAAGGATTCAGATCTCGGATTCACGTGAAAATAATGACAGAATCCCGATTTTCTCAGTAAATAAATGACTTAATCCTGATCCCTAAAAATGAAGATTCCGATTCCGTTTATCATGGGTATTGTTACGGATTAATCCCGGATCAGCCCGTTGAATAAAACAACTAATCACGGAGTCCCGAAAAAGATCTTTCCGTCCCTCATTTTTCGATTCCATTACAACGGTTGTCATTAGGAAAATTTTAACCCTCAGAATAGTGTCTACAAATCTTTAACATCCTTTCTGTACATTTTCAAGCAATTCTTAGCTACTTGATTTATCCCCATGGAAACGATATCAATTATGGTATTTCTAGAATAAAAAAAGACAGAAATTGGTCGCTAGAAATTGGTCGCAAGCTTGAGTCTGGTTAAAAATATTGTTTAAAAGTTAGAATTTCTATCATTTTCATACAATTCCGTCTACTTTTCTGTTTTAGGGAATTTATTTTTACATTTCTTTTGTATAATATCTAAAAACAATTCTGAGCACTTTTCTCCGCCCTTTTTTGTTTCCATGGTAGCGATGGCTATTTAAACAAATATGACTCATAATAATGCTATGGCGGAACACGTTTTCTTATCTTATTTGCGCTGCAAATTGTAAACTAATTCCGAGGGATTACAATTACGGTAGTTCTACAGGCATATGCACACTATCTCCCTTAATTGTAATCGGTTACAATTAAAGGAGGTCATGCAACCGTAAATGTAACCGGGATTACATTTAAGGGTGGTCCTTAACCTTAAGTGTAATCGGATTACAATTAAGGTAAAGATTACACTTAAGGGCTCAACAATGCACTGGTTTTATGTAAATTTCGAGTAGGCAATCACAGGTTGCCGATTGAAACAGGTCGATGGGTAAATTTAAATATGTCCATTCTGCAACGATGGAAACTTGGGAGACAAATTTCATTTTATCCTTCAGTGTGGTTATTTCTCAAATGATAGAAAATGGTTATTTGAAACGTGTAAATGTTCTAAAATTTAAGGATCTATTTCAAACAAAAGTTAAACTCCAGTTACGTAACTTGTGCAAATTACAGTAATGTTAATGTAGGTCCTGAAGTTTAGTCCACTGTAAATATAAAAGAAAAAGCAAGTGACATCATTTACCTTTAGAAAGCCCATTGGCTATTTCCGTTGTAAGAACGCTATAGCTGTCAAAAATCAGAGATTCTATTAAATCATCCCTACAATGCAAACAAAAAGGTTTTCCTACATAATTACAGCTTGCATGTATGTAAATCTTATTCTCATTGCTTAACGATTTTTTTCAGATATATTCGACTTCTTTACGTTGCTAGCAAATTAATTATCCAAACATGCCGTTGTTGTGTACAGACACTCACAGTATGAACTCCGATGAAACTGGGAGTGACATCAGGTGCTCCGGAAGGGTAAGCATTTGTAAGACTTGATACAGGGACAGTACGAGCTTCAGCCAAACAGAAATAAATCTTAAATTAAAAAACACTATACGTACATTTTTATAGTGATTACATATTTGCTACATTATTTTATTATTCTTATGGATCAAACGATTATTTATAGTAGAGCGGCGGAAATGTAAAAAGTCGCTTATTTAAGGAGTTTAAATTACCCAAAAGCCCCATGGAATTTTATTGCTTAATATCATTAATCAACATCTCAACTCTCAGAAAATGCCTGTCGTCGCGTTAAATTGTGGTCCCTTTGGCGTAAAAAATGGCGACTTTTGACGTTATCCTGCTCTTCAATATACACACAGGACTGCTTGGAATGAAATTTTATTGAATTCACCAGTTATTCTTGAAACTCAATACAACAGAAACAAAAAGCATGCAAAAGTGTACTTATTTATGCATCAATACACCCTTATTAATTCAAACATATCCCAGGACGGCCGTTTACAAACTTGGTAAAATAAGCCAGTTGAAATGATGTTTTTTAGCACCTACCTTTTAATCTTTTACATATTTGTTAATTATGTCTCATAACTGATTTGACAATTGTTTCACGTAACTATTGGCGTATTTGTTTCCAGAATATATCATTTCCTCATGCAAAATTTTTTATCAAAAGTTGTGTTTTACAAATATTTTATTCCCGTATTTTAACGGGGTTGCACCGATTTGGTCATAACTTTATAATTTACCCCTTACCAGGCAGTCTGTTTTGAATGATATTTCAACAATATTTCTATTTGTTTGTTGTATGTTTGACATAAGTACCATTCTAGAAATAAATGATACGTGTTTATAATGTTCTTATAAGCTCACCTTTAAAAAATGTGTAATTAACTAAAGGGTGTGTTTGTGTATTGAGTGTGTTCGTATAGTTTAAATATGAAAATGTTGCGTTAAATCGGAGTTCAGCTCTGCTATACTAAGCAAAAACTGGAAACGGCAAAGCGTTCTATAGATGAAAACAGCTTCACCTCACAAAGTATGTGTCATCACTTTAATTGATTACCCCAGATAACTTATATTTTCTGAAATCATAAAAAAACCCAAAAGGCTAATATTTCATTGTAAATTGCTTAATATTGCACTTAAAGTTATTTAGTGGGAAATTGTTGACAGAAGAAAATCCAGTAAGATATACCATTGCGTCCTGTTGTGCTTTTGTGCGCATCTTCAAAGTTGATAACCTATGTAAATTCCGTGCTTTTATCGTCGTTTTCTGTTTTAAAAATGTACTTCCTCATTACAAAGCTTGTCAATTTTAGAACGTTTGGTTACAGTTTTGGAGAAAGCATATTATAAATATATATTCTAGTTTTGTTTTCGACATTGACATCATTGGCGGATCCAAGTGAAGGTTCCGGGCTTTGGACCCCACCCCCTGTTTGCACAATCATGTATTTTTAATGCATATCTTGATGTTTTTACTAAAAATACCCCCAAATTCAATGTCAGCAAAAGGTCCAAAAGACCAATGATTCATATGTTGTACTTTGTGTTATTGTGAATGTCAAACGTAAAAATCATGTANNNTTTGAACCCCCCCCCCCCCGCACACACCAAAAATTTTATGAGGAAACTTAATTTTGATATCAATCTTCAATGTCAATGACTAACATGTGTCATAGTTGTTGCAGACACCTTGTACAATAGTAAAAACGTGTGTCAAATTACTTCATTGTTCTTAGTCAACCTTGCACCGCTATATTCATTGTAAGAAAAATTACCTTATTTGACCTTGAGTGAGGTCAAATTCAGTGAAAGCTATAGCAGCACAGATCTCACTTTAATGCATTCTCAACTCGGTTTAAATACGACTACTCCAGTGCAATTTATTTGTGTATAGGAAAATCCTTTACTTGAAAACCATTATTTGACCTCAAGGTCAAAGGTGAATGTCATATGAAAGTCAAATGGTACCAAATATTAAACTTTGTTGTGATACACCTTTTTGCCAAGTATCTGAAAACTATACCAAAAAAATTAGTAAGTTATACCCCGGCAAACTGAAAATACAGCTCTCAGGGCTATGACCTTTGACCCTTAAATAAGTATGTTCGGACCATGTCAGATAGCAACGACAGCCATTTTCTGAAAGAACAAACATTAAATTTTCGTTTAAGATAATAAAAGCCCATGGGGCTTTTGGGTAATTAAAATTTTGAAAATTTGCCTCCTCTCCGCTCCACTATTAAATGTAAAATGTAATAATCTTCGTTACCGTGTCTTTCAGTATCCTGACATCAACACCAAGGAATTACACTGCATTAAACATGACAATTCAACACATGAAATAAAAAGAATTTCTAACAATGCGTCGACATTGATTAAATAACTTGTATAGGATTACATTTATTTCTGCAAAAGTTATTCATACCATTACTTTAGGGTAGCTACATTGTTTTTCTTCATGTTCCCCTTTGCACGTATTAAAAATAAGTCAGTTGAATTAAACATATGGGATTGGGCACAAGTTTTTACAACATTATTTACAGCCTGCTCCCTACAATTTACAATAAATTATATATAACAGCAATCATTCAATTAAATAAAAATCATTTACATAAAATACAAAATGTAAGAAATAACAAAATTGAATATATTGTAGAATATTGCAAAACATTAGTGAGATATAGAAAAAAA
>MJUU01068116.1:0-79717 GCA_002080025.1 Modiolus philippinarum | reverse complement strand
ATATATATATATATAAATCAACAAAAAGAACTGGAAACCTGCAGAATTAAACCAAACCTATTACTATTTTTTATATAAACCTGTACTGCTTTGAATATGTCTTTGTTTTGGTCAACTGTAAGTTCCATATTACCAAACAGAATTGTGTTTAGGTTAATATCACCATAAATTTCGAGAATCATAAATAAATTTTGTCGTATTTGAATATATAAGGAACACTCCATGAAGAAATGATAGCTATTTTCGCAAGGAAAGCCACAATCACAACCTGCGTCATTTTTAAGGTTAAATCTATAAAGATCATAATTTAGACAACTGTTATTATGTCGAAGTTTAGTATGAATTATATTAAGCTTCCTTTCACCATGAGAAAGCCACGGCTTACTATCAACGTATAAGTCAGTTGCAGTACAGTTGAAGATTGTCATCAGATGGTTCAATACTAAACAAAAATTAGAAAATTAATTGTTTTCTAAAATATTAAGTGAAAAAATTTTATGAAAAAACATATAAACTTTTTGAAATAAAAATACTGTAAAATTAAGTGCAAAAATAAATATGTGGAGGTAATGAGAAATAGACACGCTGACCGGAACAGTCGTACTTAATTTGGTTTCTGATTGACACGGTGTGGTATAAATTTAAGAAATGAGACTTGTTAGGGAATATTGGGATATGGGATATTTGCTTCTTTTGACGGTGAAATATGGATAATTAAGGCTTAACTTACAGGGATGCGAGACAAAGGAAAATGTGAAATTTTAATAATCATTGGGAAATCCTCAATTTTCAAAGGGATGTTTTAGTCCAGAATTAATGAGATATGGGATATTGGGACCCCATAAACATCCCACAGAAATATACAAGATGAAGACAGAATAATCTTATTGTTTACCGTATAACAATACAGTCCAGTTGAATTGATCAAAACCAAAAAACAAAAACAAAAAAAAAAACAAAAAATAAACAAACAAACAAACAAAAAAAAAAAAAACAGAATTAATGACATTCATCAAACAAATTCATAAGTATAAAGAAATCTAGTTCTTCGGAAAATGAATTTAGTAAGAGCTAGCCTCGAAGGATCAATATTTAGATATGCGTCTTAGGAGACTCCTGATAAACTGGTGAAAACAAAAAAGGTTTACCTTATGTTTGCAATTGTATTATGTTGTTTCTTTCAGAGTTGTAAACTAGAAGTCCTGGAATTACCAAAAATTTGCAAAATAAAGGCATTGGTTTCCTCACCGTTCATTGAAGATCTTATGGTGGCTTTGAGTTGTTATTACTCCACTTTGGGTCGTTGTCTCTTCGACACATTCCCCGTTTCCCTTCTTTTTCCTATTGCATTTTTATCTACAGTATACATACAATGATGTCCATCATTCTTCATCGTTATGGATTAGATGGTAAGGAAGCGTATTTATGCCACATGAGGCACACAAAACATCTCATAATTATGAGATAAAAATCATAGTTATGACAATTTTTCTTCATGTTGCATTAATACGATTCCGTAAGATGGCACTACATTTGTGTTACACCGGGAAGTTGTTTGAAACTTGGTATGATGAATTTTTTTTAATCGTTTACCTATGAAATATCATTTAGAATTTAATTCACTTATACCTATAACCTTTAAAAATGATATATTATTTAAATAATGTCTAAAAATTGGTTTGGTTTGATTTTTACTTTCACCATATTTAGTATTTATTGTAGATCTTCATACTGCAAAACTTAAAATATAGTTTCAACACGGAGGCAGAGAAATACATAGTTGGGTGCCAAAGAGAAATAATTGCCAAAACAATATCCACTAATCCACTACCCCATCACTACACCGCTACATGTGCATGGGCAAGGGAAAAGGTGAAATTAGGTTCAATATACAATGTATATAAAAACAGTAACAATATATAAAAATAATGTCTTAAAAATTGACGTTTTTTTCCTTTACTATTTCAAGTGAATGATATTGGATCTTCTTACTGCTTAGTTTTAAGCAGGGTATTCACTAGCCTAAAGTCAGACTTGTCTGACATGAAAAAATTACCTTGCGTTTTATAGAAATTGGCTGTTTTTATCAAAATTCTGGCCGCTTTAAAATACTGAGGCTTCATTCCGTGTATGACACTCTGTAGATGTCTTTGGTACTGAATTTGGCCTCCTATTTTGGTATCTTTGGTATTGAGTACTTCTGTTTTGATAACTTTTAGATTATGGCTTTCCATATGGTTTCATTTTAATGCTGATGATGAGAGGTTACTCCTTGAAACACGTGTACAGCATAACGAAATTTACTGCATATCATGCAGCTTTGATATTGATTGTATTTTGAAGTATAGCTCTTCATACTGTAGTTTTTAGGTCTAGAGCTACACTTGCTCCACCCAACCAAAATGTTAACTGAGAATAATGTAATGCACATGGCATCCTATTTGTTGACGGAAGCACGTAGAAGCAGAAAGATACATGGTTGGGGTGTCAAGTGGAATTCTTGCCAAAATAACATCCATATCACCCTACATCACCCCAAAGTATGTTGCCAAGGAGCGAAATGGACTTTTGTGCAATACAAGCAGCAATAATACAAAAAAATAATGCCTTAAAAATGGTTTGGTGTTTACTTGTACCAGGTTTAGTCTTATACCGCTGAGTTTAAAATATAGCTTCTCATACAAGAGTCTATGCAAGCTCTATTTAACAAAAATGCAAGCGGAGAAAAACATGGTTGGGTGCCAGAAAGGAATTCTTGCCAAAATAATATCCATTACCCATTACATATGGGCAAGTGAAAAGGTGGACTTAGGTTCAATATATATAAAAACAGTAACAATATAAAAGAAAAATGTCTTAAAAATTGTCTTTTCCTTCACTATTTTAAGTAAATGATATCTTCATACTGTTAAATTTGAAGCCAGGTATTTACCAGCCAAATAGTCAGACTTGTCTGACATGAAAAAATTTCCTTGCCTTTTATAGAAATTGACTGTTTTTATCAAAATTCTAACCCCTTTGTAATACTGAGTCTTCATTCCGTGTATGGCACTCGGTAGATGTCCTTGGTACTGAATTTGGTCTCCTGTTTTGGTATTTTTGGTAATGAGTACTTCTGTTTCGACTACTGTTGGATTATGGCTTTCTATATGGTTTGATTTTAATGCTGCTGATGAGCGGTTACTCCTTGAAACACCTGTACAGCATAACGGAATTTATTGCATATCATGCAACTTTTGCATGTACTGTATTTTGAAATAAAGCTCTTTATACTGTAGTTTTTGCGTCTAGAGCTACACTAGCTCGACCCAACATGCGTTCTTTACGTCCGATTTCATCTTTTGAGTTGCCATGATTTTGGATTTATGATTTTATAATCCCCCCTTTCCTCATCTTGCTTCGGTACTCGTTTGCCGATATATTGTACATCGTAACAGTTTAGAATTGATTTTATTACTACGCAGCCATTGGCTATAGTTTTATGGATATATTTGTAAAATCATGCCGCGCTTGCTCTGCCAATGATTACAGTTAATAAATTGAAACTATTTCCGAAATAGACTGCCTAACTCACGACATCTATTGAAAATGTTTATATTATCATAATTCAGAATAAAGAGGAATTCAAAGAAAAATATTGAAATCAAACGAATAATATAAATTTGACATATTTTGAAAATCCTTTAACATCGTATAGCTCAAAAAGGTAAGAGATAGCTAAATCTGTTGAAACATAGGTATTCCTATGGGTACCAACTGTGCACCTCTCATAGCAGATTTATTTCTTTATTGCTATGAGTCACAATTCATGGCAAAAATTCAAAAAGACCCTTCTAAACAGCATTTAGTGGATAAATTTAACAATACATATAGATATTTTGACGATATTTTGCTTTAAATAATCCTGAATTTTCTAAATTTACAGATGAAATTTATCCTGCAGAACTTACTTTAAATAAATCCAACAGCAGCAGTGATTATACTCCTTTTCTTGATATTGATATATCAATAAATAAAGGAAAGTTAAACACTAAGGTTTATGATCAAAGGGATGATTTCTCCTTCCCTATAGTCAATTTTCCCCATCTCGACGGCGATGTTCCGTTAGCCCCTTCTTACGGGGTCTACATTTCACAACTTGTTCGATATGCACGAGTATGTAGTGATGTTTCTGACTTCAACGACCGAAATCTTTGTATCACTGAAAAACTTATGCATCAAGGGCTTAGATATCATAAATTCAAACTTTTGACTTTTCTACACTTTATACAACCCTGCCACACAATAAACTGAAAACAGTAATTGCAGATTTAATACATCAATGTTTCTGCACAAAAAATGGAGAACGCAGATACACCTATTTAGTTATAGGGAAAGACAAGACATATTTTGTTAAGAACCACACCGATTCAAATAAGAAGTACACCGAGACTGACGTAATCAAAATGTTAGAATTTTTGATCGACAATATTTTTGTCGAATTTGGAGGTCGTGTTTTCCAACAGACAATAGGGATTCCTATGGGAACAAACTGTGCGCCGCTTTTAGCTGACCTTTTCCTTTACTCGTACGAGGTCAAGTTTTTACAAGGGCTTATTCAAAGAAAACTAAAAACATTTAGCCCAGTCCTTTAATTTCAGCTTCCGCTACATAGACGATGTGCTTTCTCTTAATAATCCTAAATTTAAGGATTATTTACATCAGATCTATCCAAATGAGCTTGGATTTAAAGAAACAACTCAAACACCTACTTCAGCTTCGTACCAAGATCTTTTATTGTATATTGACGAAGATGGACGTTTGAAATCTAAGCTGTATGACAAGCGTGATGATTTTAATTTCCCCATTGTGAACTTTCCCTTTCTAAGCAGCAATAAACCTACCTCTACAGCCTATGGAGTGTACATTTCACAGTTGATTCGTTACTGTCGAGCTTGTAGTTTGTACAGTGATTTTTTGAACAGAGCAAAAACACTGTCCCAAAAGCTGCTTAGTCAGGGATTTGTTCAACCTTTGTTAATTTCATCCCTCAAGAAATTTTATGGCCGTCACCATGGAATCATTGAAAGATATGACGTGTCAGTATCCCAAATGAAAATGGACATTTTCAGCTAGATTCACGTCTTCCCGGATTTGACTACCGACTTTGACATTTTCCCGGATTGAATCACCCACAGTGTGACGGGTGCTGTTAACAGAGCAGGACATGCTTACCTTCCGGAGCACCTGATGTCACTCTCAGTTTCACTGGAGTTCACACTGTGAGTGCCTTTGTTCTGAATGTTGTGGTTTCTGGTTCTGTGCTTTGTGTCTGTCTGGCGTCATTGTTTTTGTGTCTAACGTCATTGTTTTCTGTGTTGTCGTTTTTGCCCTGTCTTTGGACTTCGATTTTTGTGAATTTCACCCCTTTGTTCCTTCGGTATTCTACTGCCGTTGTTTGATAAAAACATTCTCTAAATTTTATTATAGATACATTGACTTATTAAGAAAATTTGGTTCTATATGCAGGGCTCTTATACATCAGGGCATTTCACATCCAAACTTCTATGGCAATATCAATTACAATGCGCATAAATTCAAAAATTGTCCTTCCAAACTTATTAATCCGTTGAACAAACTTATTCATAAAGGATATAAATACATCATTGTTGTTAAATCCTTACTTACTTTGTTTTTGTTGGCAAAAATATTGATCATCTCCTAAATGCTTTACATCATAACTAAATTTAAACAATTTTTCATATTGACAGTATTTGGCATTGCACAATATCATAATTGATGATGTTCTTATACCAAATCTATTTAGAAGTATTTCAATTGAAATTTCATATGTAAGAAGGTTTGATATCATAGTCAACGGAAAGTATGTCCTTAGCTAGCTGTCAATAACTGCGAGCATTTGTCCGGACAGTACCTGTGTGTATTGTCTTCATGTTTTACGTACTTCATTGTAGGGGTACTCGTCTTGATAAGTTGGACTTTTTTCCAGTTTGATTTTTACTGTGAGTCTTTTTGTGTATTTATTTTTAGCCATTCACCATACATAGGGAAAGGTTTTGGATACAAGAAAACGAGTTTAACCCCACCGCAATTTTTGCGCTTGTCCCAAGTCAGGAATATGTTGGTCATTTGCTTGTCCTTGTCTTCGTATAAAAATTTTAGTTTCTAGATATTTTGGGTTATTGGATGTTTTTTGTTTTCATTGATTTATTCACTTTTTTACCTTTTGGGGCCATTTAGGGCTTGTTATATGGTGTGAGGTTCCTCACTGTGTTGAAGACCTACTGTGACCCCTTGATGCTTTGTTTTGGGTCGTTTTAACCTGGATATGGGATGTTGTCTCCTTTACTCCATTTCCTTTCTTTTTCATATCTTACTAAAAGCTTACAATAAGAGGAATACAAAGGAAAAATCTTATCAAAAAATTGATGAAAATAATATTTACTTTTTTTGAAAAATTGCAATTGACCCCTTAAAGCTCTGAAACGGGAACGGCTACACCAAGACATAATACCAATAGCTTACAACAAGAGCAATCCAAAGGAAAAAAATCCATCAAAACTGATGAAAAATAAAAATTTTAGGTAAATTTGCAAAGTTGTTGCTTTGTTGGCCCCTTATACATTTATGTAGATCTAATGGTTAATCGTTATGTTACTTTTTCATAAGGTATCAATTGAAAAAAGTGCATTAAGTCAAACTATTCTTTTTTTTAAATTAGACCCCATTTTGGGTACCATTTATCTCATGAACGGTACATACTACAGATTGGAAATTTCCTTAGGAGCTCACTGAAAAAGACCCATCAAAATCCAATAAATGATAAATATCCAACACCCCAACGTGTGAATACATCAAATTTGGCCCTTTTTGTCTTTTTTTTTAACCGAGCAGGGCCACAATACCCAAAAGCAATCCAAGCCTGTCTTTTATGTCAAGTTACATTGTGTGGATTGGTCAACACAAACTTAAGTTAAAGCACGGAAACAAAGCGTCTACAGACGCTGCGGGCCCGGATGCCGCCAGTCTTATACCAAAATATACGACCTCAAAAGTTTTTGCGGTAGTAAAAATATTACTCTGCCGAGTGCGGGTCAATTTCTGTTTAATACATGGATATTTTTGTGCATTTCATATGTATTGTGTCAGTTGAAACAAATAACATACTAGTGTATCAATTTCACGTAGCGGAGACATACATTATAACATATACATTAAAATTTTGTACCTGGTATGTTTACATATCAGTTATACTTTATGTCTGTGCCCCGTTGTCTGTGCACACATTTTTGTGTAGCTTCTAAAGAATATCCTACAAAACGGTATCTTCCCCAGTAACTTTAGTCGAATTTGAGGGCTTATATTTAATAACAAAAACTTATACTGCAAAAGGAAACATTCCATGCGTGTCTTAGTACTACAACATGTGTATTAAATTGATGAAGCTAACAATCTAACAATCTATTCAAATCATTATGCAAAATAATTACCTTATGGCTACTCCATTAAACAATAACTTCAGAAACATTTTGTATATGTTACATGCACAAGTGGTTACATGTAACACCAACACGTAATATTTACAGTAAACAAAGGGCATGTAACTGACTTGCATCTCTATTTTTTGTACAGCGAATTAATGTAGTTGGGGTGTCTTAGCCGGGTGTCTTGGTTTCTGACATAAGAGATTTTTTAAAATATGTACAATAAAACTTAGAGAAATATGCTTTGAAAGTACGCAAACAAATTTGGAGGGATATGTCAAAAAAGATAGAGAGTTCTTAAGTTGTTTTTTCGCACTATATTTATAATTGAATTACATGGGAGATATATAATAGCCCTATCCCACAAATCAAGTGTATATCTTTTCTATAAGCCACTGTGCTATTAGCAGACATACAATTATTTTTAAACGTTGTAATTTATTGGTAGAACTTCGACTTAAAAACATAATAAAGTTAGGTCACGGACCTTTTGAACAAGTTATTTCATGAAACACGAAGAATTTGTTAGTTTTTCAAGACAGAGGAGATAACTTAATTAAAGTAATTTGATACCCCAAAATAAAATAAAAGCAACATATTTTTGGAAAACTTATAACAAATGTGTTTTGTTAAAACTGACAAATTCAAAAAAGGATCGTGATCAACAACCATATTTTCTTTTACAAACTTAAAAAAAAATTATCTATTCCATGGTAATTCAGTTTGGAATTATCTCCCTTTAGGTATGAAACCACCAATTCATTTCTTTAACATTTTCAACCAAAATTTGGAATTTTCAAACCTCCCTGGACAATTTATCTTAAGTTTAACCTTGCCAAGACCATACATGTCGTGAAAGGCACATACCTGCTCTACATTATATCAAATTTTCATCATACCTTTAAAGCCTTCTAAGAGATTCCCGGTGTGTCGGGGAAAGCCACCTATAAATACCTACCATTGCGCAAAAATAGTCATTGGGAATTCCCCTCCTTTAAGTGATCTAAAATTACACCTAGTCAATTGACCTTGGTCTTGAAATAAACCTAATATATCAATGTTTAAATGGGTGCATCTTTCATCAAATTCCCTTGAATAGTTTCAAAAGTGCAAGAATACAAAGTCTGTCTTTAGATTCAAAAGGTCTATTTTCTCATACGTTCCAACTCTGGTTGGTTGAATTGGTGGTTTGATACCTTAACATGATATTAAAACATCCCCAGTGTAATTGCTGCACTTCATCATTTCCAAATTGTATACAGAAAATTACATCCTTTTCTAAATTTTTCCCTACTTTACATCACTATTCAAAAAGTCACATATTTAGTGTTTTCAGTGCTTTGATTAAGCACAATTACTGATATATGTTAAACATGGACACAAACCAAAATTACTTCTTTTATGCAATGAATCTCATCCCATGTTTAATACTAAGCCCTTAGAGTATTTTTCTATCAAAACGAAGCTGTAAATGTTCAAAGATGCCTTTAAAATTATGAAATTATGCTACAAAATGTCACCCACCCCCCACTTTGAGAAGGTGCTTCTGAGGTTAATTTTTGCACTTCAAATGGTCTTTGCTTTGGTTGTGGTAATACAAATAGCATTCTAAATGCAGAAATTGATGCAAAAAAGGTCAAGAAGACAGGGAAAACCAGTGTGTTTACTTTTTTAGCATCTAAAGATTATTAGGTTTGTGAGTTAGCCGAAAAGCCCGATATGAATAGGTACAATGATAGTATTAAAACTACTGAAAATTCACCCGCTTGTATTTATGTCCCTTAGGGTGATTAAATATATATTATTTAAAGAAAATACCACAATAAAACAAATGAAACTTTATTAAAAGTGTGGCAACGTCAAAAATGTTTTCCAAAAATCAGATGATAAAATTTTGACTTGGCTCTTGTTTTGACACTGTGGACCCTAAAATGACAATTTTACACTGTTTAGTAGAAAAACAGCATGATATTTTTTATTTCTGAGGTTCATGTTCACATCAAACTGCTTATATAAGCACCATTCGTGCTTAAAAAATTATTGTATACAAATCAGACAGATTTTTATATGAGGCACCTCAGTCAGTGTTGTCGCATTTGTTCGAGACATCGATCGACATGTAATTTGAAAAAAAAATTGAACACATATTCAAAACAGTGACAAATTCTTTTGTAAAATCAGCCTGCATTTGATGTTTTCAAACTATTTTACACAGTTAACCCTTCTAATTTTGCTCAAAATCATTAAAATGGCCTAAAAGTGGTATTTCAGTGTAAAAATACCAAAATATTACATAACAGTTGTTTTTGGCCAAAATTGTGGAACCAGCTGACTAAAACTTCAATCTTTACCTCTAATTCATCATACATACATGTTTGCATCAGTTAAGGCGATTTACAACCTTTAAAGACTTGTTTCAAAATTTTTGCAAATTTTCTCTTAAGGTGTGAAACCACCAATTCATTTCTAAAACATTTTCAAATAATATTTGGAATTTTTAAACCTCCCTGGACAATTTATCTTAAGTTTAACCTTGCCAAGACTATACATGTCGTGAAAGGCACATACCTGCTCTACATTATATCAAATTTTCATCATACCTTTAAAGCCTTCTAAGAGATTCCCGGTGTGTCGGGGAAAGCCACCTATAAATACGTACCACGACGTCACAACATTGCGCAAAAATAGTCATTGGGAATTCCCCTCCTTTAAGTGATCTAAAATTACACCTAGTCAATTGACCTTGGTCTTGAAATAAACCTAATATATCAATGTTTAAAGGGGTGCATCTTTCATCAAATTCCCTTGAATAGTTTCAAAGTTGCAAGAATACAAAGTCTATCTTTAGATTCAAAAGGTCTATTTTCTCATTCGTTCCAACTCTGATTGGTTGAATTGGTGGTTTGATACCTTAACATGATATTAAAACACCCCCCAGTGTAATTGCTGCACTTCATCATGTTCTTTAGTTAATTTCCAAATTGTATACAGAAAATTGCATCCTTTTCTAAAATTTTCCCTACTTTACATCACTATTCAAAAAGTCACATATTTAGTGTTTTCAGTGCTTTGATTAAGCACAATTACTGATAGATGTTAAACATGGACACAAACCAAAATTACTTCTTTTATGCAATGAATCTCATCCCATGTTTAATACTAAGCCCTTAGAGTATTTTTCTATCAAAATGAAGCTGTAAATGTTAAAAGATGCCTTTAAAATTATGAAATTATGCTACAAAATGTCACCCTCCCCCCACTTTGAGAAGGTGCTTCTGAGGTTAATTTTTGCACTTCAAATGGTCTTTGCTTTGGTTGTGGTCATACAAATAGCATTCTAAATGCAGAAATTGATGCAAAAAAGGTCAAGAAGACAGGGAAAAACCAGTGTGTTTATTTTTTTGAGCATCTGAAGAATATTAGGTTTATGAGTTAGCCGAAAAGCCCGATATGAATAGGTACAATGATAGTATTAAAACTACTGAAAATTCACCCGGGTGTATTTATGTCCCTTAGGGTGATTAAGTATATATTATTTAAAGAAAATAACACAATAAAACAAATGAAAATTTATTAAAAGTGTGGCAAAGTCAAAAATGTTTTCCAAAAATCAGATGATAAAATTTTGTCTTGGCTCTTGTTTTGACACTGTGGACCCTAAAATGACAATTTTACACTGTTTAGTAGAAAAACAGCATGATATTTTTTATTTCTGAGGTTCATGTTCATATCAAACTGCTTATATAAGCACCATTCCTGCTTAAAAAATTATTGTATACAAATCAGACAGATTTTTATATGAGGCACCTCAGTCAGTGTTGTCGCATTTGTTCGAGACATCGATCGACATGTAATTTGAAAAATATTGAACACATATTCAAAACAGTGACAAATTCTTTTGTAAAATCAGCCTGCATTTGATGTTTTCAAACTATTTTACACAGTTAACCCTTCTAATATTGCTCAAAATCATTAAAATGGCCTAAAAGTGGTATTTCAGTGTAAAAATACCAAAATATTACATAACAGTTGTGTTTGGACAAAATTGTGGAACCAGCTGGCTAAAACTTCAATCTTTACCTCTAATTCATCATACATACATGTTTTGCATCAGTTTAGGCTACTAACAACCTTTAAAGACTTGTTTCAAAATTTTCGCAAATTTTGTCTTTATGTGTGAAACCACCAATTCATTTCTAAAACATTTTCAACTAAAATTTGGAGTTTTTAAACCTCCCTGGACAATTTATCTTAAGTTTAACCTTGCCAAGACCATACATGTCGTGAAAGGCACATACCTGCTCTACATTATATCAAATTTTCATCATACCTTTAAAGCCTTCTAAGAGATTCCCGGTGTGTCGGGGAAAGCCACCTATAAATACGTACCACGACGTCACAACATTGCGCAAAAATAGTCATTTGGAATTCCCCTCCTTTAGGTGATCTAAAATTACACCTAGTCAATTGACCTTGGTCTTGAAATAAATGTCTAAATGTGTGAATCTTTCATCAAATTCCCTTGAATAGTTTCAAAGTTGCAAGAATACAAAGTCTATCTTTAGATTCAAAAGGTCTATTTTCTCATTCGTTCCAACTCTGGTTGGTTGAATTGGTGGTTTGATACCTTAAAGAAAACGTTTTGAATTTTTGGCAAATATGTAATATTATTCGAGCAAATTTGATACTTATTGTTCATTTTTATTCAAATTATTGTATTAAACAACGGCAGTAGAATACCGAAGGAACAAGGGAAGCGAAGACCACAAAAATCGAAATCGAATGACATGGCAAAAACGGCAACAGAGAAAAACAAACACAAAACAAGGACGTGAGACAGGTACAATGCATGGAAATAAAAAGACGACACCACAAACTAAGGCACTCATAGTGTGAACTCCCATGCAAACCGGGAGTGACATCAGGTGCTCCGGAAGGTAAGCATGTCTTGCTCCGCTAGCGGCACCCGTCACACTATCAGTGAGTCAAACCAGGGTTAAGTCAAAACCAGTTATGTCAAATCCGTGAGGACGTGAAGTCAAGCTGAAAATGTCCATTTTCATTTGGGACACAGACACGTCATATCTGTCAATGATATCATGGTGACGGCCATAAAATTTCTGAAGGGATGAAAGCAACAAAGGCTGAACAAATCCCTGACTAAGCAACTTTTGGGACAGTGTTTTGCTCTATTCGAAAATTCACTGTATAAACTACATGCGCGACGGTAACGAATCAAATGTGAAATGTACACTCCATAGGCTGGAGAGGTAGGTATATTAAAGACTTACAAAATCATTTAGACAACATTCTAAATAAATAAATGAATGTTTGATTAAATACGCAAAACAATGCTCAGTTTTAGACACCCAAACTACCTTAATGACAATAAAAAGGGAACACGGTAAGTTCTAAAATAGGGAGTATGACATTTGCGCCGATTTTATACTTTCAAATTTTTCATTTGCGCCGATTTCATTTTTCCTTTGCGCCTATTTTATTTCTTATTTGCAACGATTTTTTTCATGTGACACAAGTTAATTACATGTAATATGCATTCAAAGAAGATATGTTGATTAAACCTGGAAAATACCGAATTATTTATAATATATTCATTTTCGGTATTTTGTTACCTTTTTTTATATTTATTTTATTCTTGAAATGGAAAAAGTTGAAAATTCCAAGATAAAAGCTGGAGATTAAAAATAAATAAATTACTACCAAAGACTTACATCAAATAATTCTACAATATCTTGAAAATATTGGTTAAATCGGACTATAAACTATGAAGTATGGTACTGCTTTACTGATATCAATGTAGTATCAAAACGTCTTGTTACGACAGAGCCATCACAGGTTCTGTTGGTATAAATACGTTCTTAGTTAAATTGTATCTTAATTTTTTATTCTATTTCTAACACCCTTTTAGCTTTATTTTTAATCTGTGTAAGATTTTTGCGTGAGCAATTTTTCAAATTTCATCAGTATAGTGAAAAAATTACCTGTATTTGAGTCAGACACGAAATTAACAGTCAAGTAAAAATCGGCGCAAATGACAAAAAAAAAAAAAGAAAAAACATAATCGGCGCAAATGAAAGAAAAAAATCGACGCAAATAAAATGCAAAACGCCGCTAAAATACTGTCATATTGTTTGTTTCCTCTAACCATACTTACCCCAAAAATTCACTGCTACCAAAGATATATAAATGCCACATTTAGAGATTCTTGTTAAATGTCTCATTTTCTTGCTGTAAGATTACTCTGTTTGAAACATATAATTTACTTACATGTACCTACCTATCCATGCCAGGCTTGTTTGAGTCGTGTTGAAAATGATTTAATTTTTGCCCTATCATAAAAAATTCATAGCATTCATAATATGTCTTTTTTATACATATCCTATCCTAACATAGTACAAAAATAACAAAGTTGCATAATAAACAGTAAATTTAGTTATGCTGTACTCGCGTTTCAAGGAGTAACCACTCATCTGCAGCATTAGAATAAAACAAAGGTAGCCATAATCTATTAACAAAAATACCGAAATAGGGACCAGGACATCCACCAAAAAGGATATAGACAATAACAGTACATTGACTTGACATAAACACAATATAAGGATGAGGCTTAAAAACGCGGAGAAATGCGAGCCTTAGGCGAGCATTTTCACCGTTTTGAGCCGAATCCTTATATACAGTTTATGTCAAGTCAATTTAATGTTATTGTGTTTATACTGCAACATTAACAAAGTGAAATTTAGGTAAAATATATCATTAAAAATGATGATTTAAAAAGTGAAGCGGACGTCGTTACCTTGAGATGAATCCATGTTTTCTTGCAACGTTAAGGAACAATCTCTACAGAAACACATTGTTGACGTCATCGAGAAAGTGTTATACGGTCAGTGACTGTGTATCACTTATGTTTATACAGTCAATGTAGTTAACTTACACAAATAAAGAGCCGGGTTGCAGTATAAAACACGAAACACCTACAACACAGTCACATGCCACATGTACCACAGAACTGCACAAGAAAAAACAAAAAACACAAATAAAAAAAAAGACAAACGTAAACAGCGATAGGAACTTGGGACAGCCGGTCTTGGTACAGGAACCAGCAGAAGCCAACGGAAGTGCTAAACCGGTTTCTCCCCTTTCTCTCTCCCGTTTCCTAATAGTATAATAAACATACGAATAAAACCCAAAAGAGGTAGACTACTAAACTCATGACCACAATCTTAAAAGGAAAAGGGACAAAACGTAATTTTGAAAGATGGGTCAAGGAGTGCTCTAGAGTGCTCGCTGCTAAACTGTCGGCTAGCACAAGGAGTCTAGTCTAATCAAAAAAGATATGATCATGTATATCAGTAGACATTGGCAATACCACTGAGAGGCCAGTATGCGTTTAATCCCTCAGGTCACTGGACACACGCAGAATATCCTGTCGATATCCCCTATTCTGTATAGAATGTACAGGTAGTTGTTGTTGTTGTAATATTGTATTGCCAAAAAGTGACAAAAGGATTGGACAACAAGTTGTCACAACTTATTTAAAGTCCTATCCTTACATAGATATATTTTATATATAACAGCAAGGCACATTATATAAATATTGTTACAATATACAAAGAGAAACAACAAAACACAAGCAAAAAAAGGTGATACTTCTTATTAATTTACATTACTATACCATTTAATTAAAAACGCTTAGTTTGACGAATATATGTGCGAACGTACTTGAAAACTTCTGAGTTTAAATTATCATTGCAGTCGTCGTTTCAGAACAGTAATGTTTCTATATTCAAGTCATTTGTATTTAAACTGCCAACCAATAATATTCTTTCGTTTTGGTAGACGGACATTCAAAAAAGTAACGGAATGCATCTTCATGTGCAGCACCACATCTGCATTTTGAGTCATTCACTACATGAATACGAGAAATGTCAGCATTTAATGAGCTACTTTGGTGTCTTAATCTTGTATGCAAAACATTTAATTTCATATCCCCTTCCCAATAATAATCTGGAGCTTTGAAGGATAAACTTCTAATTTTATTTTTAAAGGAGGAGATAGTAGGAGAATTACTGATAGATAAGTCCATACCATTCCAAAGAGATACCGTTGAAGGTATAAAAGAAAGTGACGAGGTTTTCAGTCGACTTCTTTGGGTCACATAGTTATTGCTATTACGAAAATTATAATCACTTACATCAGCCATAATCGGTGGTAAGCAATTATATAGATATGGAGGACACATTTTATTATGCATTTTATAAAACATAGTCAATTTACGGTAGTTTCGCCTATTTTCTAAAGTTTCCCATCCCGTCTCGAAATACAAGGCTTCTTTACTGGTATATTTTGTCAGGCCCGACACTATTCTTGCTGCTTCTAATTGAACTCTTTCTAATTTTCCTATTTCTTTTTCAAAACACCCTCCCCAAACTTCACATGCCTATTCTAGAATTGGCTAAATAAAAGTCAAATAATGTAGAAAGACCATTTTTTGATAATATAAATTTCAGTTTACTAAGAACGCAAATTTGCTTGAGAGCTTTATTTATAATCGTGTCAACATGGAAGGCCCATTTGGCATCAGATGAAAAATTTATCCCTTAGTGTTTATGATTTTCAACGATTTCAGCTTGTACTCCATTAAACATAATATTAAGGTCAGGTACTTGGGTATTAGAAATAACCGAAGATTTGGTTTTGTTTGGATTAAAATCTACTAACCAAGTTTCAGCCCATTGGTTGACTATTAATTTCAGTTTCCATGATATTAAATTTTTGGCCCGAATAAGAAAGAGAAGTGTCATCTGCAAATAAACGTGCTATATTACCTAAATGATCAGCTATATCATTAATATATAATAAAAAGAATTATCTGGGGTTGATGGTTCGTTGTTTACTACAACAAACTGATTTCGTGGAGCAGATCATGCTTACCCTTCCGGAGCACCTGATGATACCTCCGTTTTATAGGGGTTCACACTGCTAGTGCTTTGGTTTTGTATCGTTCTTGTTCATTTTTATTTATTTGTTTTGTCTTTGTCATACTGTCTCAATTCGTGTTGCTGTGAATTGCCGTGATTTTGGATTTATTATTTTAGAATTTCCCCTTTCCTCGTTCTTGCTTCGGTATTCGTTTGCCGATGTATTCTATCAGTTAAATTATCTTTAATCTTTTAATGGATCAATATTCCTGATATCCGTATGACTCTATTTTTTTTATCAAACCTTTATGCCAAACTCTATCAAAGGCTTTAGAAATATCGCAAAATATTAAGATGGTAGACTGCTTATTATCCAAATTTTGGCAAATATTATGATAAATTTCTAGTAATTGATTTACAGTTGAGTGACCTGGGAGAAAACCTGACTGATATTCATACAGTAAGGAATTTTCTATTAAATAATTATATATGTATTTGTAGACGACACGTTCCATTACCTATCCGACACAACTTAACAATGCAATTGGTCTATAACTTGAACATACATTTTTATTGTCTTTTTTAAAGATAGGTACAACTCTAGCAAGTTCCAAGTCTTTGGAAACTGTCTTTGTTGGATAGAGGCATTCAATATAAGTGCAAGGGGTTTGCAAACAGAATCCGCAGTGGCTTTTAACATTTAGTGACTGATAAAATCTTCACCACAAGCTTTTCCTATCACTAAAATTTTTAATATATCGTTAACATCTTTCTCTTGGACAATAATATTGGACAAAGTAGCATCGGTTCTGTTAGGTATATCAGGTGGAGAGTGGTCATCATCATTTACAGATGAAAATGAGCAGAAATACTTATTTAGCATCTCGGCCTTTATTTTATCGTCATAAATTAATTCAGAAGCTGATTGATCTGTTAAAGGAAGAATAAACAAGTTAGTACCCATACCTTTCATTAATTTCCTTATTAATGTCCAATACGATTTCGAATTCGTTTTGGACAGAGAATCAATCGTCTCATTTGCGCTTAAAAAGAATTGCTCATGTGCAAACTTTATCATGTTGTTTACCTTATTTCTTTGCGATTTATATTTTAGTAAAATAGATGCGGATGGATTTTTTCCGGACTTGCCAATGAAGACGATCTCTAATACGCAATTCTTTTTTTATCTCTGAATTGACCCACGGTTTATCACTTTGCTTAACTTGCACCATTTTTGTCGGAATATGTTTGTTTACTAACTCAAGGTATTTGTGTGCAAATTTGTCAACCATATCATTAGCATCTGTACAATTATTGAGGAATGCATCCCACTGAAGTTGAGAAATATCACTATTAAGCGCATCAAAATCTGCATTCTTGTACAACCATACCTTTTGTTTATATGACTTTTTAATGGGTTGTGGTATTTTTAAATGTAAAAGCGTAGCTTCGTAGTTGTAGTTGTGTTCCGTTGTACACCCATGCATTCAATCCTGCTGCTTTTTGTGTTATATAACTACCAAAATTATTGTAAATTTAATTCCTGAAATGGACATTTGGAAATTTTTTGTCTCTTCAGAGTAGATCAATACCGGGAAAGTACCACGTTAATAATTAAAATAAAACCAGTTATTATAATATTTATATGCGTTCACATTAAATATTGTAACATAAAGTCTTTTAACTGACTTTGGTTATATTAAGATGTAAAAGTTTAAGTGATATTTCTGGTCTGGTGAAAAGTTGAAATTATGTAGTCTATATTTAACGTCATCCAAGCGAATCAGTTTTTTTATTTGCATTTGATTTAAAACGATAATTGCAATTTTTCATGCCTCTCTTCCTTAAATATTTTTAGGTCTTATGTTGACGTTAAACGTCGAATTAATTTATCATGAAAAAGTGCAGCATAGGTGAAACACCTCTTTTTAGCTGCTAACACATGTTGAAACACTTATTACTTGAAAAAAAAGATTTGGTTGTATCTAACATGGGGGTAATAACAAAATCACCAAACAGAATTCACATGAGGCAAAAAGACAAAGCAGGTGGAAAACCAATGGAAATTTGTTATGTCAACCCATTCGAACTCGTGGTGACCTATTGTTATTCTACGTTTCTTCTGATCATTCTTTCTCTTCTTCTTCTCCTTCTTCTAAATGTACTTCACATGATTTTTGTTTGAGCAATTATTTTGAAATGGCTGGATGAAATGATTTCAAACTTTGCACACAGTAAAATCGCAATCTGAAGTTATATTTTTCGCATTTAAATTTTCAAAATGGCTGTCATTTCTAAATGGCCGCCATTTTACGTTCAAAAATAGAGGATTCAATATCTGGGAAACTACTTTGCAGAGTGAATATTCTGTAAGATGAAATTAAGTAATTTTTTTTGAAAAAAAATTCAAAATGGCTGCCATTTTTAAGATGGCCGCCAAAGTATGTAAAAATTTCCGGGCCAAGAATTGTAAATTAGAGGAGTGTGCAAATTTGTCAATATTGACAAAAACTATTTTGTTTTATAAAACGTGAAAAAAGAATATGAAAACATATTTATTGTATATAAAATATAAACAACCAAAAGGATGAAGTGGATTTGCTTGTATTAACGTCCAAGTATCTTCATATCAATATGAAATGAATCTCGTTCCTAACAATAAATGGGAAGGTCGCATTTGGAAATTTTGAAACTTCTGTGCTGGTTTCTGAGTTTTGATGCATTTCTCAAGGTAGTTCTTTCTTCAGAGCCAGTGGAACACATTTATACATCATAATCTGAAATTATATAAGATTATCAATTGAAACAACTCAAAACCAAATGACGTCCTTTCCTTCGTCATGTTTTAATATCCATTAATATTAATAGCGTTCGCCAAATCCTTCTACGATATGCATTAGACCCTCATACGATAACTGCGGTCCTGAAGTTTGCAAATGCGCTCTAATGCCTTTAATGAGTGGGTAAGATGCAACGTCATGATAGAAGTGACGTCTTGATAAATTGTCCTTAGACGTCATTTTTGCGGGAACTGTTTTTTCCACTCAAAATCACAGGAACGACGCAGTTATCGTTAAAGGGTCTATGATAAGAGATAAATATTGTGTAATCTGTCATCAATGCAATGCAGTAGATATGGATTTTTAATGTATAGTTAACATAGAAATTTCTGCAGGGTGTTATTTTCGAGACTTTGTTGCATAACAATTTTCAAGTGGGGAGTCGCCCTTAAAAGTATTAAAAATTCGACACTGTTTTTTTTTTTTTTGCATATATGACTCTTTAAAAACCCAAGTGTATGCATGGCGGATATATTCGCAGAGTTTCGTTGAACGCGAATGTAGCGAAAATTAACGCTACATGAAAATGGCAATCTTAACAATATCTCGCATTAGATCGGCGTGTTGTGTTTGAGACAGCTATTGCAATTTTGTGTTTTACAACGCCCTTATATCTTTTCTGAAATAATTGAAAAATTCTGATGATTATCATCAAATTCAGCATTCATTGCATGCACGTTATAATGTCCAATTTCAAATATTGGCACAGAACAAATCATGTCTTTCAAAATCGTCGTTATATTTTTCAGTGTAATAAACTTGTAAAACTTCACATTTCCGACATCCTGATGAGACATAAGTTGTCGAAATGTGCATGTCTTGAATCAAAATTCACAGTAACTTTGGTGTTTAGTTAATTTGATTATTAAAGAAACTGTACGATTAATGACTTCTGTACATTTATGCTCATCGGAATAGATGGAGCCGAAAAAAATACACTGTAGAACTTCAGTCGGTAAATAACGTAAAAAATATATGGACTTCAACGTAACATTATATACCGGATAAAGATAAATAGCATTCCGTTAAAGAAATATTTCTTATTTATTTAATTTGATAGCTGAAATTTGTTGTATTGTTGCAATAAAAATTTACAGACAAACCTATTTTCGTGCTTAATTTAGTCAAATGTTTTCATTTGTAAATATATACTGTAATTTTTCAAAAATACTCACATCATCAAGTTGTCCTTTTAAATCTGCGAATTTATCACATGATCCAAATGATAAACCATTTTTCTTGATAAGGTTTCCTGCAAAGACAAGTATTATTATCGGTACATATTATTAGAGATACACCAACAAAAACCGTTTTAGAGTTCAAAAAAATGTTAGTGTTCAAATTTAGACTGTTGTATTTGCGGTGTTGGTGTATTTTTTGTTGGTTCGTAGTGTCTGTAGTCCCCAGTCTTCTAGTGTCCTAGTTTTTGCCTTGTCTCTTGTCTTTGATTTATGTAATTTTGTGTTCTGTTCATTGAGCTTTCTTCTGCCGTTGTTGCAGAATTATGAGAATGTTAAATACATCATTAAAATAAAAAAGGAAGGATTGAAAATGATTTAAATAAGACATTGTCGGTCAAAGAAACAATAATAGAAATACAACATTTTTCAATGTCATTAACATTGTAGACTCAACATAGCGACAGGATCTAAATTGAGACGAATGGTGTTATTCATTATTTATAATAAGAAAAAAATGGCGTATTAAAGTCTTTGAAAATTTTTAAATTGAAATCAAGACTTATCTTTATTTATTTATTTTTATGAAATAAACAAGAGGCTCTCAAGAGCCTGTATCGCTCACCTGGCCCTTGATTAACATAGACATTTTATGTTAAAGAGCCCTTATATATAATTAAACTATAAATCCAATATCCCTAATTAGTTAAAGGGGAGAAGACCTCTGTTAGTTTAACATTGGACCCCATGGGAAACACTAAGTTCCCCGCTGGCTGCCATGTTGGATATCACGCTGACCTGAAAAACACTTATTTGCAAGGGACCACTCAATGACTACTGCGGCCAAGTTTTGTTCCAATTGGCTCAGTACATTCAGAGGAGAAGATCTTTGAATGTGTTTTCCCATAGGGTCCAATGATAAAACTATGTTCCCCCCTGGCGGCTATGTTGGATATAGTGCGATCCTGCAAAACACCTTTTTTGCAAGGGACCACCTAAGGACTATTGTGGCCAAGTATGGTTCCATTTGGCTCAGTAGTTTCAGAGAAGAAGATCTTTGAAAGTGTTTTCCCATAGGGTCCAATGTTAAAACTATGTTTCCCCCTGGCGGCCATCTTGAATATCGCGCTGACCTGAAAAACACATTTTTTGCAAAGGACCGCCTAAGGACTATTGTGGCCAAGTTTGGTTCTAATTTGCCCAGTAGTTACAGAGGAGATCTTTGAGTGTATTTTCCCATAGGGTCCAATGTTAAAACTATGTCCCCCGCTGGCGGCCATGTTGAATGTAGTGCGATCCTGAAAAACACCTTTTTTGTAAAGGACCACCCGAAGACTATTGTGGCCAAGTTTGGTACCAATTGGCTGAGTAGTTTCAGAGAAGAAGATCTTTGAAAATGTTTTCCCATTAGGTCCAATGATAAAACTGTTTCCCGCTGGCGGCCATCTTGAAAATCACGCGGACCTAAAAAACACCTTTTTTGTAAGAGACCACCCAAAGACTATTGTGGCCAAGTTTGGTTCCAATTGGCTCAGTAGTTTCAGAGAAGAAGATCTTTGAAAGTGTTTTCCCATAGGGTCCAATGTTAAAACAATGTTTCCTGCTGCCGGCCATCTTGGAATTCGCGCAGACCTTAAAAACACTTTTTTTGTAAGGGATTATCCAAGGACTATTGTGGCCATGTTTGGTTCCAATTTGCCCAGTAGTTACAGAGGAGAAGATCTTTGAATGTGCTTTCCCATAGGGTCCAATGTTAAAACTATGTCCCCCGCTGGCGGCCATGTTGAATATAGTGCGATCCTGAAAAACACCATTTTTGTAAAGGACCACCCAAAGACTATTGTGGCCAAGTTTGGTACCAATTGGCTCAGTAGTTTCAGAGAAGATCTTTGAAAATGTTTCCTCCTAGGGTCCAATGATAAAACTATGTTTCCCGCTGGCGGCCATCTTGAAAATTACGCGGACCTAAAAAAAACACCTTTTTTGTAAGGGAACTCCCAAGGACTATTGTGGCAAAGTTTGGTTCCAATTGGCTCAGTAGTTTCAGAGAAGAAGATCTTTGAAAGTGTTTTCCCATAGGGTTCAATGTTAAAACTATGTTTCCCGCTGGCGGCCATTTTGGAAATCGGGCAGACCTAAAAAACACCTTTTTTGTAAGGGACCACCCAAGGACTATTGTGGCCAAGTTTGGTTCCAATTGGCCCAGTAGTTTCAGAGAAAAAGAATTTGAAACGTTTTTTTTCCATAGGGTCTAATGTTAAATTTTGGTCCCAGCTGGCGGCCATCTTGGATGACGTACAGACCTGAGCGACACAATTTCAAAAGGGGACCACCCAAGGACTATTGTGGCCAAGTTTGGTTTCAATTGGCCCAGTGGTTTCAGAGGAGAAGATCTTTGAATGAAAAGTTTACGGATGGACGGACGGACGGACGACGGACGCGAAGTGATCGCAAAACCTCACCCTGGCATAGCCAGGTGAGCCAAAAAACACTTGCAACCAACATGATTCATTAGACAAGGCGTAGCACTGAGTCGTTATATCTAAATCATCGGACATTTTGTTGGCTTTGACATATCATTTTTTACATGACGAGTGTTGCAGACACAGTAGGACAAGCTTACCCTGTTGAACCAACCGGTCTCACTCCTCAAGAAGTTCATGTGAACATGCCTCTGTTGTTTTTCACATTTCCTGATTTTACAGTAACTTCTGTATCTTTTTTTTTTGTGCTTATACTGGGTCGATGCCACTGCTGGTAGACTGCTAGTCCCCGAGGGTTTTTACCGGCCAAGTAGTCCAGTGCTTCGGTGCTGACCCGAAAGGAACTTGCAATTTCTAAATATTTGTAAACTGTTGAAGATTAAGGTGTATCTCCCTCTCAAAAAGCGCTGTCTTTGGCTGATTTTTGGCTTTCCATTTAGATAATATTTGGTTATTTAATCTGTATCTGTTTTAAACATCTTTGAGTTTATGGTACTCAAAATGTTTAAATTATATCTGCACTGAAGAGACAAAAGTTGTAGAAATTGCCATCTGCAGAGACTTTAAATTTTCAATAAATTCGGTATTTTGTTGTTTACATCAGTCAAATGGATTATGTGATTTCAATGGCGGAAAAACTATTCCTATCTTTATTTTCTAAAAAAAAATTTCAAAGTAACTAGGTTTGGTTTCAAAAACTCCCTAATAAAGGTCTTTACATATCTGAGTGGAGTTTTCTTTTTTTTATCCAGTTTTTTCTGATGTAGTAAATTGAAACCTACTGATTACTGCATAAATATCGTATTTACCTGTCAATGGCTTTTTACGGTACTGTTTTCCTCGATAGTTTTGTACAGTTCCATGCATGTTTTTACCATCATACACCAATGTTACCTCATTCCATCCTTGATTCTACAACACAAGATACATATAGTTGAACATTTTCATATGATATTTGACAACCGTACACAAACCAGCTTTAGACTGGTTCGAGAATTCAAACTCTTACAATAAATACAGATTAATACATGGGTATTTCCATATTGGCCTGGTTACATTTTGTATCATCCCCAGACAACCATATTGGCCCAAGATGAAGTCGAGGGACAAATAATGGTCGAGAGATGGTATCCAGGTCAATATGGAAATGCACATGTATTAAACTATTTATTACATACTTCCCTTGTTCCTTCGGTATTCTACTGCCGTTGTTTCGGACGTTTAGAATTGCCAGGTCGATATGGAACAGAAGTCGTTCATTTGCCCACGCCAATATGGACCGGAATTCGTTTATTTTGTCTGAGATGCACGAGAAGCATGAAATAACCTATTTTCCTGGGATGTGAAAATATGGACAGATTACTTCCGGCCATATTGATCATCCAAAAACGCTTTTACTTTTACTAGGTATGTAATAAATAAACTTATAATAGTTAATAAGTGTATATTCGCTGAAATAAAAATGCACCAAAAGAACTTTTCAAACAACTTTTTGTTTTGAATTGATATTTAAATGACTCAAATATTATCAGTACTTCAGTATTATGTCATATGTATTCACAAACAACTCCGAAAAAATTTTGTTAGAATGACATTAGTATTTAATATTATTATAAGTAATTCATGATATATGTGGAATAAGCATTTATTTGAACATTTCTTGTATTGCTATTTTTTTCTCTTACTTAATATTGTTGTTTCCTCTACCGAATTCGACATGTTCAACATCGCGGGTGTCCTATAAGAAGCAGGAGATGCTTAATCTACCTGTTCACCTGACCTCACCCATGTTTTTTTTTATAGGATCCGTGATGTTCATCTTTGTATGTGTGTGTTCCTCCATTTTTATTCTCTTTTACGTACTAATATTATGTCTTTTGTTCCTTAATTTTTCAAATGTTGCAATGGTCCTTGGATTGTTTGTTTCAGACAGACGGTTCGGTTATCACTTACTTGTATAATTTTGTTTGCCTGTGATACAATTCTATCTTATTTGTGATCAATGAAAAACACATACTAGGCAAATTTCAAAAGGCTTAACAGTTGGCAAGTTCAATGTTTAATTCATTACAAAGTAGGTGTCGCTGACCATCAAATTCCGTACTTAGCTCTTGTTTTCTTGGTTATTGCCTTCACAAATGAGGGTTTGAAATTTTTTTGTTATTAATTTTAGACAAACGTTCTACATAAACACCTACCAACGGTATTTCTAGTTCAGCTGGACTCTTTTGTGTTTCTGTTCTTAGACCCATCTTCACAATATCATCATTAGCAGTTATCAAGACTGAAGGCCTAGATTTCGATCCACAATTGCCAAAGAGAGCAACATGTGCTTTTGTGTCGACAGCTCGCTTACTCCTGCGAATTGACCTCTTCTTCCTAGAAAAGCCACCACCATCTAAGTCCCAGTCCATCGGCCAGAAGAAATCAGATCCACCAGAGCTACTCGAGTATGACCCAGAGCTTGACCCCGTATGTGATAAGCTATTCAATATTGCATCCAAAGATTCAGCTGAATTTCCAGCCATTCCACCTCCTGATAAAAAGCAAGGACAATTGTTTATATGATATGCCCAATAAAATGCTGAATAGATCATACCTGTCTGATTATCTTAATTTTTTTTATATTGTAGCAATCAACCCTTTATGACTGGTTTTAATTCAGCCTGTTTTGTTTGGTTTATACCTGCCTTCGATTTGCTTAGAGATATTGTACATACTGATATTACCGGTTTCTCTGTAGTCGGTTACCTGCTTAATAAGAGTATAGTTTGGCAGCTGTACGTGTCCATTGCAAATTATTTTATGAATAAAGAGAGTGACTTAGTACCTACAGCCATCATTGCACACGTACCTGTAGCTATTCATGATAATTGTCGTTGATTTTGTTATAACACAACAGTATCTCTACAAATTCAAGATAATTTGATAACATTAAAAAGACTTAATTGTAAATTTGTAGCGACTCTTTCACTACGGTTGTGGCATACCTTGTTGAATTGGTCCTTCAACAGCTTTTTTTAAAAATTTATATAGGCATGGAAGTCTCCTGTGATTATTACAAATGTTTTAATGTGCTTCTTCTTTTAAAAGTTAACAAAATGATTGTTTTAAGTTTGTTTTTCGTTAATTATATGGTTTAATAAATTTTGGAATATTTAATCTTTTTCCTCCAAATAGAGTATCATTGAAACTATCTATATTAAGTTGCATTACACTTGATGCACAGTTTAATTGTTCAACGACAAAAATATGCGGTTGTTGAAACTTATTTGAACGTCTTTAAAACTCAAAATATTGCATATAATATTTCTAAGTAATAGTAGCACTTTTTGTGCGCAATATGTTTTACTATAATTACAACATTTTTTTCGAACTTACCTATTGAGCTCCAGGAAGCTGTAATGTCATTTGCGTTGCAAAATGCTATCCATTCATTGCGGATATACTCATCCATCATTAATAGTGTCATTTCGCTGAAGAGGTGTACGTATTCTTCTGGGGATATGGCACCTGGCACCACATTTAGTGTCCACCACAGACTGTCGGCCCACTGTCCATAACCTAGATTTCTATCATACACAAATTGTATCCACAAATTAGCTAAAACATCAAGAGGAACTGTCAGTCCTGTGCTTATATAATGCCACATCCAATTGCCATCAGTTCCGGAAGTACCGCTTCCCTCAAGAATCATTCTAAACCAATTGATCCAAACTCCGCCTACATCATTCTGATTTAAAAATCTAAACCACATATCTCTTATGGTAATATTTCTAAGAACTGAGGCGACTTCATTTGACCAATCAATATATCTATCGGTCATTCCACCACCTAAGGTCCAAATTAATATTTTTGTCCATTGATTCCCTGTTAGATTCAATGAGGCTATAAATTTCTTCCATAAATTCATGATCATTAGGAGTCCAGAGTTATCTCCTGCTGTTTGGGTACCCGATTCTCCCGATATAACTATGAACCAGTTAATCCATTCGTTGCCAACATTATTCGATTTCAAGAAATTAATCCATCGTGATCTCATCTCTGGATTACTTAGCACAGAAATAAGTTCGTAAATCCATTCCATATATTCACCAGTCCCACCGACTCCTCCACTTCCGAGCGTCCAAACTAACAAACCATTCCATTCTGGTCCTAGTTTTGACTGCGCAATGAATTTACGCCATAAGTCAATGATGATTTTTTGGTCAACCCCTCCTGGTCCAACTGTAACATTTCCTCCTCCAGTATTGGATATGTATTCTTTATTTCGATATAAGTACCAGTAAACCCAATTTTCATCAAACGGACCCCCTCTTTCGGAAAATATTAAACGTAAGAACCATGATGTATCGATTCCATTATCTTGCAAGAATTTTAACCAAGCAGAATCAATTTTGTCATCTGCCATTATTATAGATTTGATCTCGTGTAGGAGGGCTTTGACATCTATTCCACTTGATCCTGGTTTATAGTTATTTGTCCATGTTAATAATTTATCCCATTTCGGACCTTTCAAATTCATACTTATTATAAATTTACGCCATAAATCTGCTAGTTGAGTTATTGCAATCGATCCCTGTCCAGTACTTGGTCCAATATCAGGTCCTTGTCCAAATATTATTTTCCAGAACAGTTCACCTTTCTTTCCTGGTTTCCAAAGTATAGATTCTGTTGTACCTGGACCACTACTAGAATAATGCCCGTGAATGAAAGTGGTCCATTTATTTCTTAAGGTATCATCCCCAAGAACTAATTTTATTTCTTTAAACAGATCGTCTTCTGTTGCGTCAGGTCCACCAAATGTCCAAGTCAACTTGGAACCCCATTTATCAAAAGGAAGTTGTTCCTCTTGTATAAATTTTCTCCAAAGGTCGGCTATTACACCTACTGATTGAGAACTGTCTATTCCAGGGATAGCGTTGGTACTCGAGGAAACACCGAAATACTTCTCCCACCATTTAACCGATGGATTTTTATTATCAAAAGTAAGTTGTACATTTTTTCCTTGGAGGAAATCATGCCACATTCTCAATATAGTATTGTTCCTTCCAAGAACATTTTTCATTTCATTTACAAATTCAAGATCAATACGCCCACCATCCCCTATAATATCTGTTCCCAATGTTATCCGAAGAATGTCTTGCCAATTACGTCCATCCATTCCCATAGCTCGTACAAATGTTCTCCATAAATCTGCAATTATGGCTATAGAAGACAAACTTCCAGTGCCAATACTTTCATTGGGAACCCAAGTGTAATCACCAGTGCCCCACTCACTCTCCGGTAATACTAATGATTCCAAGAAACGATTCCAGTTCTTCATTGTAATGTCAATATGTTCCTTCCCGGTGTTTTGAAGTATCCAAGTCCTCATTTCTGGTTGTGATAGCAATTGCTTCAATGTAATTCGCATATCATATCCTGATTTTTGTTTCTCTAGGGCAACGACAATTTTCCTTAAGAGATCCGCACCATTTCCGTTCAGCAAAATTCGTAATATCTGCATACCATTTGCAGTATTAGGAACAAAGCCTAACTGATAAAGAAGAGTTTTGAAATCCATTGAATTTGCAACTTTCCACATAGATTGTTTCATTTCCGCTTCCGTTCTAGCATTAATGAGTGACCTGAACAGTTTGACTAAAACTTGAATATCCCAACCTCCACCAACAGTGATGTTCCTGGTCCAACCAGATTCAATGTCATACTTCCAATGTACATCTCCCCCTTTACCCATGTCGACAATTACTCCTCCCAAGTCAAAGCGGTCAGTCCATCGGTCAAATTTAAATTTAAAACGAATAACGAGCTGGTCAGTTATGCCGGTATTCTTATTTTTCCACAATGTCATTTTGCTTTTTCCTGGGAAATGAGCAGTTCCATAAGGTGTTCTTCGTACATTTAGATACGATGTTGGTACTAACTCTCCTGTCTTGTCTTTCATGTCTACATCAAAGTTGAAATGCGCACTAGCACGACATTTATCTAAAAATGAAAAATAAATTGATATCTTTTTATTATACCATTGAAACATCAATGTGTACAAATTTATTTTATTTTGAGTCTTTTGTGCAGCAAATTCTTATTAAATAAACAGAGCTATACAAACAGCAGCATAGTACGGCCATAATATATTCAAGAAATAATTCATGGCAGGTATATGGTTATTGTCATTTAACCATGGGCTGGGCCTTTCATATTCGTAAATTTAACCCCTCGCTAACGCTCTGGGTTAAATTCGAATATTAAGGCCCAGCCCATGGTTAAATGACAATAACCATATACCTGCCATGAATTATTTCGATTCTAATATGACAGAAAATGGAGTTTTCCATTCTGAAGCGACCTAAGAGAAGGCGGATTTCCCGTCTCCATTGCTGTTTGTGTCTATGACGTCACAATACACAATCTGACGTTTTCAAACAGATGCAAGTTCAAAATTCAAATCGAAAACAAAAACAATACACATCTACTTGTCTGAATGACATGATTTAGTTAAAAACTGTTCTTAACCTTTATTTCCTTCATAAAGAAAGACGAACAAAATAAAAAACATTGTTGTTTTTCATCCCGTTTGCTCATTTTCCGATACCATTTGCGCATGTGCGAAATATATGGTTATCGAGTATTATACTGGTTGACGATTTACAGGAGCCATGTTAGAATGAACAGTTGCACCTTTGGTCAATTTTTGGAACCAAATAACTGTAGGTAGAGTAATTTAAAGCGAAAATTGGGTACATCGGTAGTCTTCCGCCATTTTGAATTCGTTATTTATGTTGTTGTGGTATTATCTGCTTTTTGAATATGCAAATATTTTTATTTGTAATAAATCAATCAATATTATATTCATAATACAATATGCAAAGGACCTACATGGAGTTGAATTTACATGTCTTTATCTAATAAGACGAGGCATGGTAACTTGATAATTAAATACGTTGGAACAAGATATTTGAAAAAGGGGGATAATCTGATAAAAATATATTACATAGATATCACTATGAAAATTCACATTTTATAAATTTTATGGAAAACAAAGTCGGTGACCCCCATTTTTCTTTATATTTTTTGAGAGTATGTTCAAAGGGCTAACACATGAATAAGGTAGAAAAAAAATTATGGAACAGTTTTAAAGAAATCAACAATATACCTGTTTTTCCCCATATATTCATTAGAAATATTTGATTATTTTGATTTCAGTTATTTTAAAAACAAGCACGGTGACCCCCTTTTTTATTTTTTTTTATTTCAATGCTTATATAATAAGGAAACTTTCCTGAGAAAATAAAGAAAATCTATGGAAAAAATTTTTGGACTACCCATCTACCTTAACAGTTTCATCTATAAACAAATCTTTGGTCAATAGTCCTTCAGCTCAAAGTAAAAACTTCTCACGTTAAATTTTGTATGTACAAGTCTGAGATTTTAATTTGACACCGACCTTGCAAATACATTGGTTAATGTACAATATGAATTTTATAAAATCTGAAAAAAAAAAGAAAATTGCTAAAGAGGTATTCCCATATTTTAAGCATCGGTGCAAAAACTTCCGTTTACTGTTCTTACCTCCAGGTAATATGGGTATTAATTCATTATGATTGACAACGCAGGAGCAATAATTGGTTGAATATATAGTTCCAGGTGGACAAGGCCTGACAAGTCTTCCATAATATGGAACCTTCTCCACGTAATAACGCTGGTCCCAATGTTCTTCCTTACTACAATCAGCTATAAAATACATATAAAAATGTTTACAATGACTTGTTTTTATAAAAATAAAAAAAAAAAATATTGGATATATTTATCTCATGCACAGCTCTGTCCTTGGCTGAATTTTGGCGTTACTATTTAGACCATTTTGGTTAGTTGTTGTCTGTCAGCTTTTACACGTTTTTGGAGAATGGACTTCAAAATGTTTTGGTTTTATCTGCACTGATGAGACATAAGTTGTCGAAATGCGCATATGCAGAAAATAAATTAACAGTGACCTCGGTATTTTGTTGTTTATTACCACTGGGCCGATGCCTCTGCTGGTGGACTGTTAGTCCCCGAGGGTATTCATCAACCCATTAGTCAGTACTTCGGTGCTGACCCGAAAACCCGACTTTATTGAAAAATGCAAAATCTATATTTTACAAAATTTTGTTTAAAACTAAGGAGTATCTCCCTCATGCACAGCTCTGTCCTTAGCTGAATTTTGGCTTTACTATTTAGATCATTTTGGTTAGTTGTTGTCTGTCAGCTTTAACACGTTTTTGGAGAATGGACTTCAAAATGTTTTGGTTTTATCTGCAATGATGCGACATAAGTTGTCGAAATGCGCATATGCAGAAAATAAATTAACAGTGACTTCGGTATTTTGTTGTTCAAACTTGTTTGTCGGATTTAACAACATATTGGTACGGATCTGCGTATTGCTCTGTAAACCTGCACACAATATGTTTATGTATACTCTTTCTCAAGGGCTTTGTAGGCCTAAATTTGAACAATCATTAATATTATTGCGAATTACCTATGACTTTACCCATAAAATTATTGCAATTGACCAAGGCAATTTGCTAGCTTTACTGGTGTTTTATATTGTAAATATTACATTGTGAGTAGAACTTGTTTTCACACTTTTGGTGTTTTATTTGCTTGGAAATATCCATTACACCGATTAAACTACTTCAAAAGGATTAAAATGATGAGCAAAGTTAAGAATGCTATCAGACTTTTTAATGAATTATAAAACATTAAAATACATTTTACTAGTTCTAGTTTTGTAGAACTTATTTGTATATTTTTATTATTTTAAAAACTTTGTGACATCCTGAAAATTTGGAATTTTTTTAGCAATATTAGGGAAGTAAATATAGTAAATATAAAATATTTCATCAGATTTTTCTATCCACTTTTTTGTTTTGTTTTGGGTTTCTGGTTTTTATAAAACCAAAATTACAAAACAACTCTATACACCCTTTACCGTAATAGTAGTTTAATTATAAATATTAATTGTTAATTGGCAAATATTTATTCAATATTAGATAAGAAGCCAAAAAGAGTTTGATACACTTCGGAACTTTCATGTTAAGCGATACAATTCTTTTTTTTTATATTAAAAAAGTGCCCGGATGGAGGGTAATCCCATAAAAAGCGAATGTGTGAACCTGACAAGAATGCAGTATGATAACAGTAATACCTCCTATATACGTCATAAAACACAACAGAGCTCCTATCCTGAAAGTCCCGTATTCAAAGCTATCACTCATTTGTCTTGTCAAGTTCTCTTTCCGTATCAATTAAACTTAAAACTTTGAAATTAATTAATCAATTTGATAGATAGGTAATCAACCTGGTCAGCTTTTGGGGTTCGGAAACTATTGTGAACAGTTGCAGAGAATAAAGGGATATATACAGAAGTTATCAACAGTAAGTTTTTTCGTTATTTAATTTATAGTCTTTTGAGTTTAACGAATCAGAATCACAACGATAAGAAAAACATCAAGTTATGTACTGTGAATTTCCCTACAAACGCAAGGTAAGATTATGATAATGTGTTGGTAAGGTTAGCTGCAAAGGTTGAATATATGATTCCGAGTGCCAACAGTGATTAAAATCAGCTTTTTTAAACCTGTTAACATCGGAAATTCCAGCAGGGTCTTCAGCTGCATTTGAACCTCTGCTTGTTGTTGTCTATGGCAACACCACCTGCACTATGTCCAGCGCCCTAGACTACTCGGCCACCTAGGCTATATAAAAATATACCTTTCGGTTACCGGGTTATTCCTCCTCGTAGGAAATCTCGAGTTGTAACTTAGTACAAGATGAACATTAGGTGGAGATTAACATGGTAAATATAAGCAAATTGAACAATGCTTTTATTGTTTTTTTTTTCTTCTTGGTATCACCTTGGCGACTTCAACAATTGGCAAGCACTCAAACCTTATAGTAACCTCAAGATATGTAAAATTTCTATTTGACACTTCAGGTGGATTCACCTCATCTGTTTGTCAAGTATAAAATAGTATCATGATATTTTGGAACATAAAAATGTCACTGATTTAAAAGTATGACAATGTGTCTTAATAGTACATAATCTTAAGACGATTAATAACGACCATTAATATAAAATGTAATATCAAAATGTAAAACACGTACGAGTAAGTAATACACCACCATCTGGTGGACATGGTATATTGCAGGCCTTTCCTCTCATACAACCCATGCCTTCGATATAATATGTACCATCAGCACAACATGACCCAACACTGTGGCCATTAACACAAAGCCAATGTGCTTTGCATCCTTGGTCCTTCATTCCATATGAGAAACCATCAGGTGAGTGAAGACATGGATCTAAAAATAAATCATTTGATAAAGAACTCATTAACATTCTGGCGTTGAAATTGAGGGACAACTACATTCAAAGTTGTTGCTCGTGCAAGTGTGCATTTGAAAAGAAATTTGATTAATGACAATTTTACAGTTTAAGGTAGTTGCAACCCTTAAATGAAAGTAGGGAGAATTTTATAACAGTGCTCTGCGTTAGTAGGACTAAATTAAAGGTTGAAAATAAGGACAAAAAATGATAGGTTCATGGTTTTGATTTGGGAATACAAGCAATTAATATTTTGGCGGGAAATATCAATTTCCAGGTTTTTCACAAGCTTTGTATAGAAATCTGTGTTTCTTGAAAATGAAGTGAAGCAGTAATGTCAATTTCTTAGAATTTTGTCCAAAATTTCTGAAAGGTACAGTAGAGTTCGTTTATAACGATCAGGCTTATAGCGAAGTAAATAAAAATTCCCGGTCCCAACACTATTAAAACAACATATGTTTGAAGGCTTATTACGAAATTTTTATAACAAAATCAGGCTTATAACGAAGAGAAGTTAAACCCAAACTGTATTTCGATTGCTCAAAATTTACCTGATATAACGAAGAATTACTGCTTAACAAACAGATCGTTGTCTTCTGTTTTGCGTAAATCATCGCATATTTCAATGGTTAAGTGCGCCTGACACTTATAAACTTTACTTTTAAAACTTTAAACAGAAATCATATTTCACACTGACATTTAAAAAAAAATTTACAAGACAATTTTTCGGATGTTGGTAATGCCACATGGTTTATCTCATGGCGAACGATGTTTAGAGCGAAGTAAAATCGGGGGTCCCCTAGAATTCGTTATAAACGAACACTACTGTATATGCTTTTAGAATATTAGATGAAAAGTGGGTGTTCATGGGCAAATTATTAACATGTTATGATTTGGAAAAAAGACAAAGGAGTCAGCATACAAATGTATCTGAACAAATGTCAGAAATCAACGGTGGCAACTACCTTAACAATACTAATTTTATCAACGATGTACATTTATATCGTTATTACTTTTGAAAGCAATCATTATAAACAATATTTTGGAACATGTAGCATGATACATCTATATTCTTACTCCGTATGTTCCGGTATTAAGGATTTGTGACATGCCGTAAAAATGGAATGAAATACAGTAACTTCGGTATTTAGTTATTTGAACAACCCACCTTTATAATTTATGAAAACTGAATATAAAACCTAAAGTGGGATTGTTTTCATGAGACAGTTTAAATGTAATTTATTATTAAGTATTTGAGCAACGTTAACAGAATCGTTTGAGTATTCAACCGAATTTTATTAATCCTGTTTTAATTTTTATTATTTTTTATTTTTTATTGTTGATTGCTTGATTTGGAAATTTTAATTGTAACAAAAATGGTCACGACATAATTTGTTATTTGTACTTTTGAAAAGTGATAATCTTTCTTGGCAGGGACTTTCAAGTGCCCTCAACTTTTGTGTCTAGTTTAGATACATATCCTACAGTTGCATCTTCTTCATCCATATGTATAATAAATTCTCACCTGATGGGCAATGAACACTTAATGCTGGACGACAAGCAATTGCTACTCTGTCCCAGAACTGACCAAATGGACAAGTCTTAATCGTACCAGTCACCATGTTATTCGTTCTTGTACATTGTACATACTTTGTACAGTCCCCAGGATATGGATTAAAACCAGTTCCACTGTCGATCAGGCAACCAGCACATAGGTCTGTAAAAATATAAACTTAATATAAATAATGCAAATGTTCACGATATCAAAATACAATTAATGTCAGAAAAAATAGTTATGAAATTATCTACTTGTTCTCAATTTGAATTTTTTTTTGGCAACTCCAAATCTTAAGTGAGAATTGTTTCTGCTCTTGTCCCCCGATAAAGAAGTAAACTCCCTAAATGATGGCATTTTTTTCTTTCAATTAAGTGACATCTGCGCGTTATTAATTTCATTTTTGATTTTATATTTCCACGATGCTTCGGAAAACATAACAAACAATTCTTTGATTTTTCTTTATTTTTACCTAAAGATTTTTGCATGATTTAACATTTAAATGTACCACAACATGTGAGAAAGTTGTTGACCAGTATTATTTTAGGATAATTCTTAAAAGGATAAAATGAAACTCGTTTACAAATATTGTAGGATTTACGTTTCAAGGATAGGGTCAGAAGACCTACTATAAATTGCATTTAAAAAGTATCACAAAAAAATGTAGAATATAAAATTTTCGCCACAATGCACATCAAAAAAAGTTTGTACTACCCTGAATGTACTGTCTTACAATTGCACTTTCTAGTGTTGGGTCAGAGGACTTACTTTGAGTATCTTTGGTATTTTGTTATTTATTTACCTAAAAGTACACGAAAAGTTACGAATGAAATTTTCCTGTTAAGGTAGTTGGGGTGTCTAAAACTAAGCATCTATTTTGCGCATCTGGGCAAAAATTCAATAATTCAATAAAAATGTTGTTTTAATGATTTTGTATGTCTTAAACACAATAATTTGAATACAAATGAACAAAACGTATCAATTTTGTTTGAATAATTTTACACATTTGCTAAAAATGCAAAACAATTTATCAAAGGGAGATGCTTCCTTGCTGAAATGCTATTGAATAGTCAAAATTTTCTCATTCTGTTAAAAAAGGTAGTTGATCCCTATTCTTCATTGAATTAGTCAAACGCATTTTATCAAAACACATTTAGTATAATTTTCTGAAATGTCTTATTTTTTCTGTTTGGAGTCCAAATATAGTTTAATTGAGTTACCCCCCTTTCTTGAAAAAAAACTAACAAATTCTTCATGTTTATTTATATAACTTTTTCCAAAGGTTCGTGACATATCTTTTTATGTTTTTAAATCGAAGTTCTATACAACTCAATAAATATACAATATTTTGAGAAAAATTCTGCATATAGAAAAAAATATGCCGTTTAATTGTAGTTTAGGAATATTTCCTATATAATTCTATTTCAAATATAGTGCAAAATACCAAATTTGCCAATCTTTACAACACTACATCTCTTTTGACATATTCGTGAACCCCAATTTTTTTGCACCTTCTTATAGCATATGGCTCTAAGTTTCATTGCGCATTTTTTTCTAATTATTCTATGGCAGAAACCAATACATCCCGCAAATCTCAATATATTTTAATGTACACATACTGTGTCCTTGATAACTGCAAGGTTTTCCAAAAAATGAACAGCAACTGCACTTGAATGCTAAATGCAAAAGACCCGATGATTCCTCATTTTAAAATGGTATGAAAAATTGCAGAATCTCATTCATTTGATCATGTATATATTGTGTCATTACATCAGGCAAAGTGCACTTTCATGAGGTACATAGTCAAGGCTTAATTATGGAATGCAATCAGGAAACGCTTACATTAATTGTAAGCAATCGATATAGTTCTGCACATTGGATCTTGCTTGATTTCTCTGTTACTTCTGATCAACGTTGGATGCATATGAAATACTATTAAAGTTTTATCAGTAGAATAGGTATATACAAATTCATATAGTTAATAAAAGTAAGCTTATCGTACCTGTAAATCCTGGATTGGTAGGTTTCATGATAACTGCAACAAAAAAAAATATATATAAGCTTATAATATGTATTTACAAAATTAATTCAATTTTAGAAACACGATCGCAATACCCACTATTTAGGAGTCTTTAGAGTAGAGCCTATACCGATAACTGCGTTCCTACGAGTTTGAATGGTGAATGATAACAGTTCCCGCAAAAAATGACGTCATTGGACAATAATCAACATGTCACATATATTATGGCGTTGCATTTTACCCACTCAAATGCATATAAGCCATGTGAAAAGTTCAGGACTGCAGTTATTGTTAAAAGGTCTATTGACTTGTTCCAAGAAACTTCCTTTACTTTAGACATATTTGTTAATTTCATGAGTGATATGTACAAAAAGAAACACAGTTTTCCTGTTGATGAACTACGTCTCACTCTTGTCATGTAGTATTTATCAAAGGATTGTGAGTACGGAATTGGCTAAGCTAAATTTCGAAGTACTTCGTAAAATTCGAGAAACTATAATTTAATTCTCCCGTATAAAGAATCAGTGCATAAATCTAAATACAAGCCTTTATTAGTCACAATACCGGCTTTCATATCAATGATGGTATAATTAATTTTGAAAAAATAGTCACATTGATGCTCTGTAGCACACATATCTAAAAAAATATTTGAATTAAGAATGGACATCAAATAATTATTGCAAAATTACAATTTCAAATAAATGAAACATAAAGGAATCGTGTGTTATTAAACAACGGCAGTAGAATAGAAGAAATGACCACAAAACTCGAAGTGCACGGACGTGGCAAAAACGACAACAGAGAAAAACAAAGACAAAACAAGGACGTGAGACATCTACAATGTACGAAAATAAAAAGATGACATTAAGAACTAAGGAACTCATTATTTAGTGTCGCAAAAACGAACAAACAAAGAAGGATTCTAATATTATTAGTTGTTTTAAATTTTCAATGATTTTTTTTTGTGTAGGCAGCTGTGTTTTACTTTTAAGATCTTTATTCTTGTTTTCGTTGTATTTGTGGTTGGCTAACTACTTGTTAATGCTTGAGGATAAATGACGGGAAAATATTCAAATGTTTCTTACATTCCATTGGTGTTGCGATACCGTTATTGCAGAGATTGAGAACAAATTTGTGGAACTTGACAGTGATGCATCTGTGGGTTGAACTAAAATAAAAAGCAAATCAAGAGAGCTTACGAAATTGGATCATAAATAAAAGTCTTCAAGCCCTCGTCTGCCGATCCATAAATTCAGAAAACTATAAATCATAAACTATGCCCTAGTGTTCTGACTCAAGCCAACTTTTTTACCGGTTGTAAACACTGCAAACTCACGTTTTATTATGTATTTTTTGAAGATTAAATTTAAGTAACAAGTTTCACAATATCTATCTGATTGACAGATCATATTTCTTTTTTTCTTTGATTCATCTCTAATTATCGTTTCAAAATACGACAAGATTTAGCACTACGTCATACCTTCACATATCTGCTGTCTTATTTGGGGTAATATAGACTCTAAGTCATTGTATGAGTTGACTCTGCGGATGTATCGCTCCTCTGAGGACATACGTTGTAGTTCCCTGGGACTAATTCCATTACCAACTCCAATAGACATTAAGTGAACGCCATCTCCCATCGCTGCTGATGCTTCATTTATCGTCGCATCATTGTCTGTGGAAGTCTGATCTGTTATCACAAGGCCTAGTAAAATATCAATATACTAGTACTTATCATTTAGTTTTGTAACAAGCATCAACTTTCACTGCAATTATTTGTGATGATAAATGGAAGGATATGGAGTAGATGCACATGAGACAAAGTCTCTACAAAAACATTGCAAAAACAAGCAAAGGATCGACGCTTTTATTGTTGTTCTTCATCTTTAAGTCACAATGAGGCCTTCAAAATGAACTTTACTCATACCTCATAGTAAGTTAAAGACGGCTCCAGCACTTAAATTATTTGTGTTTGATTTTCAAAAATTTAACCAGAGGCTCCCAGAAGCCTGTATCGCTCACCTGGCTTTCAGCTGCCACAATCAAGCTAACATTGTGAGTTATACAGTTGAACTTCAGTCCCTCAAACTTTGGTAGTTCGAACACCACCAATATCTTGAACTGTTTTTTTTTCATGTTTTACTATATTCTATTTGGAAACCAAATTTCATTGAAATCAGACTATGTTGAATTTTCCCGCCTTTTTTGTGGCCATTTTAAAATAGTGCTCAACAAACAATTTTCAAATGTGGTTTTGAAGTCCCAACATCAATATCTATTTGGAAACCAAATTTCATTGAAATCAGACTATGTTGAATTTTCTCACCTTTTATGGAATGGCATTCAACGAACAATTTTCAACACCGGTTTTGAAGTCGCAACATCATTATTCACTTGGAAACCAAATTTCATTGAAATCGGACAATGTTGAATTTTCCCGCCTTTTTGGCGGCCATTTTGAAAATGGCAGTCAATAACAATTTTCAAATCCGGTTTTGAAGTCCCAACATCAATATTTATTTTTGAAGCAAACTTTCATTGAAATCAGACAATGTTAAATTTTCCCGCCTTTCTTGGTGGCCATTTTGAAAATGGCGGTAAACGAACACTTTTCAACACCGGTTTTGAAGTCGCAACATCAATATCTATTTGGAAACCAAATTTCATTGAAAACAGACATTGAATTTTCCCGCCTTTTTTGGTGGCCATTTTTAAAATGGTGGTCACCGAACAATTTTTAACATCGGTTTTGAAGTTGCAACATCATATCCTATTTGGAAACCAAATTTCATTGAAATCAGACAATGTTGAATTTTCCCGCCTTTTTGGCGGCCATTTTGAAAATGGCGGTCAAGAAACATTTCAACACCAGTTTTGAGGTCGCTGCATCAATATCTATTTGGAAACTAAATTTCATTGAAATCGAACAATGTTGAATTTTCCCTCCTTTTTTGGCAGCCATCTTGAAAATGGCGGTCAACAAACAATCTTAAACACCAGTTTTGAAATTTACACAGCATGGCAAATATTTTATCAGTTTACACATAACCTTCATCTTCTATAGTTTTATAAATAAAAGACAACAAATATGAAAATTTTGAAAATTCTGTGAAAAAAGGACAATAACTCCTTCAAGGAGTTTTGGATTTTCTTAAAAATTTCAGGGTTTGTAGATCTTGATATGCAGAACCTTTTTGCAATGACACTTGACCTCTATCTGTTACACTTTTTGAAATAAAAAATAAAATATGCGCAAATTTTGAAAATTTTACGGAAAAGGGGCAATAACTCCAAGATGGTTTTTCGGATTTTATTCAAAATTGCAGGGCTGGTAGATCTTGCTATGCTGATCACTTTTACTTATTTCAGATTTTTGATATCTGTAACGGTTTTCGAGTTATTGGCCAAAAACTGCAATTTACCCCCTATGTTCTATTTTTAGCAACGGCGCATATGACTTGCCGCATAATCGAACACAATTTTGAGAAGCCATACTCTGGTGATGATTCAGGCCAAGTTTGGTTACATTTGGCCCAGTGGTTTCAGAGGAGAAGATTTTTGAAATTGTTGACAAACAGACGAACGGACGACGGACGACAGACGACTGACGCATAGTGATGGCAAAAGCTCACATGGCCTTTTAGGCCAGGTGAGCTAAAAATGAAAGGAACTGGGCTCATACACATTAAACAAAAACTCCTATGTTTTGAAAAGATACGTCTTTTTAGAATAAGTGAAGAAATGTGGAATTAAATTCAATAATACTGACCTATTCGAGGAGCCTTTACACGACCCTGTCTGTTAAACACCTCTCTTAGTTTCTTCAAGCCTTGCAAAAACAAACAAATAAATAGAATTAATCATAAAATAGTAACACATTTAATCAGAATTTTATATAGTAAACTTTGTATCTAGCATATAAATACTATAATGAAATTCCTATGAGTCTATATAGCTTATATACCGACAGTTGTTACAAAATTGAAAGCAACAGACAGCTAAAATCAAAAGAAAACTAAAGTATAGAATTAATTTCGAGGCTCAAATTTGCATTTGAAATTTATGGATAATACAAAATGTAACTACCTTAAGGATTGGCCAGAAAATTCGTGTCATTTTGCCGTGAATAAAAAAAAAAAACTTTTCGTTTGACACTTCGACCTTGTAACATAAAATGTAGATCAAGATAATTCTTTCTATACTTCATATTGCGTCACAAAAACTTAAATCATAAAAAAATAAACAAGTAACAATTACTGACATGCAAAGATTTTTTTTAAATTTCAAACTCCTATCTCTTATAATTTTTGAAACATATGGAAAAAAGTAAAAAGCCGAAAAGGGCAATAACACAAGACCTATAAATTTGTCAGACATCTTCGAAATTGCAATGTGATGCAGAGCCCATGATTGTTTTAATTTGTGCCATTTTATCTCTGTCTGAAATACTTTAAGGCGTTGAACATGACATGTGAAAAATTCAATTAACGCTCAAGTTGCATAATAAACGGTAAATTTCGTTATGCTGCACATTTTACAAGGAATAACCTCTCATCATCAGCACTAAAATCAAGCAATGTGGGAAGCCATAATCCAAAAGTGGTGAAAAAGGAAGTACTAGTTACCAAACATATCGGAATAAGAGGCAAAATTCAGTACCAATGGAAATCCACCGAGTGCCACAAACGAAATGAAATTGAATTTAAATAAGCAAGAAAGGGGCAATAACTTCTTTATAGGAAAATATTTTTATTTTCATTGTGAATGATGGGTATGAAATTGATTTGAATTTTCTCTCATACTGTTTTAGTCTTAAACACAAGAAGGTAGAAATAAAATAACGGCAGTAGAATACCGAAGGAACAAGGGAACAAAAATCAAGGTCCAATGAACAATAAAAGCGTTGTTCCATTGCTAATTATTATCATGTATTTGTAGAGACTTTGTCTCATTTGCATTAAGTCTATATCCCTTCATTGTTAATGGCAAGAACGGCAGCAGAGAAAAAACAAAGACCTGAGACAACCATAATGCAAGGAAATAAAAAGACGACATTAATAACTAAGGCACTCATAGTGTAAACTCCTGTGAAAACCGAGAGTGACAATAGGTGCTCCAGAAGGGTAAGCATCTTCTTCACCACTTGTGGCACCCGTCACACTATCAGTGAGTCCATCCAGGGTCGAGTTCAGGGATAATTTATGAAAATGGCGATATCGCCAAATTAAATGATCGACATTTCTTCAAGTTGTAGCGTTGTACCCAAAACCAAGAACCTGGCCTTTACCCCAACCCTAAAGAAAAACCGAGCCATTGTGTTGAAAATTGTTTGCTAACTACTTTCATAGCACAAGAAATATAAAGATGAACAAATAAAAATCCTGAAAGAAGAAAGTACAAACGAAACATAACGAAATACTGTGTAGTATGTTAACAAAAGACATTACCTAGTGCAGTATTTGCTCCTTTTCCTGGATGTATAAGACTATTTGCAAAATTGGTCAAGTCGAAAGTTTCCTTGTACGGATTTATTCCGATAGTGTCACCGATGTTGCTACTGTATACTATCATTCCGATATGGTGCTCATTTTTTCCGACATACAGATTTCTAATCAAGTTTCCAATAAATTCTTTGTTCTTGTTCCAGTTGTAGTCATTTATGTTTTGTGAACCATGAGTTAGAATCATTATTTCTGCAGGAATGTCACAACCAATTACTGAAAACAAGAAAATACAGGTATTCAGTAGAATGCACATCTATTTTTATTTTCAGAAGAGCTGAGGTTTAAACTTGAACTTTGAAGTCCTGACTTAGGAGTGAACAACAAAAAGTTCGAAGACTACAGCAATATTACAGAAAGACTAATATAGTTCAACATCCTATATTTTTATAATTACTTTATATATGTGAAACTTCCTGCTTTTTATGTTCTTTTTTAATGCTCTCCTATTTTGTTTCTGTGGAAATCTGTCTCTTTTTAACCGATATCAAAAGGTTTTGGATTTTATCTATATTTGCACAACCTTAACAAAAGGAAAATCTATTCTAAGATAGCTTTCTTGGGATATGTAATTGTAAACGTTTGTACATTCACATCCCTTTGCATTGCAAGGCAACTCGTGTCACTATTTAACCAAAATATACGCCTTTTCGACGTTTCATCTTTTTTTTTTTAAATATTATCATTATCATTATTAATACCTATAGCCTTGCCCATCCAAAATGTTTTCTAGCTTTCATTTTTCAAATTGTAATCTTTCCAAAACAAAATGCAAGACAAAATGTTTGTTTTTGACATGAAAACTGTCAAGTTTATTATGTCATCAAAATTAGATATAATAATTTTATTCGTAGTGGTGGTCAAAATCGAGTAGATTTTTTTAGTTCCTCGTAACTAGAGAAAAAACGTAATCGTTTTACTTACTTGGTGGATAAATCATCGGTGTTGGCATCGGTGTTGTCGTTGACTGTACTTGAGTAGTCGTAATTACTGAAAAGAAGAAAATTATTATCATGCACATCGGAACAGGATTTGCATGTCTTTGGTGCGTTATAGTATGTACATGACCTTATGCAAGTACTTCTAATTTTTATTTTAACTATTTTTTATTTTAACTTGCATTTCTTACGATTCCCTAAGTTCCCTTCAAAAACAGAGAGCAAGAACTTGCCATCTCCAGTAATTGCATATGTCGTTTAAATGCCTTAATACAAATGAAATACTGTATAAAGCAGATGAATGCATATTTAATATTTAAAGGATATGTTATTTTTAAAAATCTAAAGTATTATGTACGCTAATTATTAGTGTTAATTGCCAACTATTTACTTCTGAATTATTTTTTTTTCAAACTTTGACATTTGACTTTTTGCCGCATGAATAATAATTGTTAAAACTTAAAACATATGGTTTGTCAAATTGTTCTATAGATCTTTTAAAAAGTTATCTAAGTCAAAGAAAACAATGTATAAAAATAAATAATATTTGTAGTAATTTTGAAACTTTGTATAAAGGTGTACAACAAGGTCCATCCTTGGACCGGTACTTTTTAACATTTTTGTAAACGATATTTTTTATGTTGTAGATTATAGTACCATTTATAACTATGCTGATGATAATACGCTTTCCTATGCCGATTATTATGTAAAAAATGTTATTCAAAATTTAGAAAATGACAGTCTAAAAATGCTGGATTAGTTTGATTATAATTTTATGAAAGCTAATCCAGATAAATTTCAAGCTTTGGCTCTGGGAAAAAATGTTTTGATCAGGAAATTGTATTTAATTTAAACGGCAATATGATTGCGTGTGAAGAAGATGTAAAACTTCTTGGTGTAACAATTGATTACAAGTTAAATTTCTGAAATTTGTAAAAAGGCCTTTAGGCAACTTAATGTTCTGAAACGGATAGGGAAATTTTTAAATAGGCTTGGTAGAATTAATGTATATTACTCTTTTATTTTGTCAACTCTTAATTATTGTCCGTTAACTTGGCACTTTTGCAGTGAGAAAAATACAGCTAAAATAGAAAAAATACAGGAAAGATCTTTATGTTTTGTTTACAATGATTAACCAGTACTTATGAAGATTTATTGAAATTGTCAATTAATGAAAATTATCATCATTGAAAATACGCAGATTAAGATCCATTGCTATTGAAACTTTTAAAATAATAAATAAACAAACACCATCTTATTTACACGATTTAATAAATATAAAGAAACATAATTATTCTTTTAGATACAGCAACACAGCAGAAATACCACAAGTAAGAACTAGTAGGTATGGTATTAAAAGTTTTCACTACTCTGCTGCTAATATATAGAATGAGCTACCACAACATCTAAGACATGAAACAAATTTAAATCAATTTTCAAAATTAATCAGCACATGGAGTGGTAGCTCATGTAGCTGTAGTGCATGCCAATACATTAGCTTATAGTGTTTAATGCTTAGCTTTTATTACTAAAACTGCCAGCTTAAATGTTTTAATCTTTAAATGCATGATTTTTGTGTTTATATGTGCTGTATTATTGTGCTATGTGTATGTGTAAATGTACTTGATGTGTGATTGTATTGTCATGTATGTTTTATCTGATGTTGTTATGTTTTATAGACGATGTAAAAGCTCAATAGAGCTTATGTTATTTGTACATATTCTCGTCTTTTAATAAAGCTTTGACTTGACTTGACTTGAAACTTTGCATGTTATTTTCAAAATTCATTATGTAAATTGCTTAATATTAAATCCCCATATATTATTATTTATTTAAATCATTGACATACACGTAATAATTTGGATAGCTTTTTCTTTGAAGCAGTGTCAGTATTCAACATTTATGCCGAATGATGTGATACTCTTTATTCAACATTTATGCCGAATGATGTGATACTCTTTTGGAAAAGAACGGTAATGTATCTATTTTTATTTGATTATTTTGAAAATATAATTTTGAATTAAAGTTGTTTTCAATATGATTTTATTTTATATGAAGTTAATTGGTTTTTTTTCTATAATAATAAAATAAAAAATATGTGAAAAGGATATTTTTACGCAGTTGTATGTGAATAATGACAATTATCTTAGAGGCATTTGTTTATTAATTTTCATGTTTGACATAATTATGTATTTCAAATTGAAATCTTTCACCTTTTCAAACGTTAATCATCGAAGCCCGCAGGGAGTGATGATTAAATGTTTTACATTGGTCATCTGACATTGTAATAATTTACATGGGCGTATTTGATACACATAAAATGTCGGTTTAGCCTTGTCCAACTGTCAGTCTGTTAATCAAGTGTTTAAACAGAGAATGCTATTGACAGTAAAATTCGTAACAAGGTTACATAAAATTGTTTTACAAAAAAAAATAATAATAGATGTTCCTTTTTTTATATGATTGCAATACACGTCCGTAGACATTCGAAAATTAAAGAGGGTGTTATTAGGATTATCAAAGTTATGCTTAATCATTCTACAGTTAAGGAAGCTAGACATTAACTTCCAATCAATTAGAATTGTTTCAAAATGGCACATTTGAAAAATCGCGCCCTACTTGTCTGAAATTGTCAAAACGGTTGACCATACTTATTTTTTTCTAAAATTAAGGCCCAAGTTTTCACTGTTTTTACTATTTTTTCATCGTACTTCACTTACCATGCATGTAAAAAGTGAACGCCAATTTTAAGTTTAATAGAAATGACATTTTCATCCTTTTTAGGACTGATCATGGTTTAAAACGAAATAATATATATGTCATCAAGCTTGATATGCAGAACTCAAGGTTAAGGAATGATATTTTTTTACTAAAAAGGAGCTCATTTGCGGTTACGTTAACAAAAAGATTCATATCTGCCATTGAATTATAACAACACAACGTAAATGCTGTCAAATGACTGTCTCGGTACCTATTCAGATAAATATCAAATGTGTTATTAAATTCGCAGCCCATCAGTATTTATCTTGCTAAAGTGCAAATAATGTCAATTAAGCCAGCCCACATTTCCAGTACCGACATATTCTAAAATCATTTATATTTCGAAAGGTGCTTTCCTTTCCTTAATAATTCGTCTTTTGTAAGTTCCGTCAGATATTTTGTTCCTTCACCTCTGTAACATCATTTGATTATCAGTGTTTTTGGTGTTTAGTTTTTATAAACACTTCTAATTTGTCTACAGAATTGTCTGTAATTGTGGCATTTCATTACATCATTATACATTGAAACCAACAAGAAATCAATTATGAAAGTACTTTCTTACTTTTCCTAGGTACATGAATAAGTGTAAACCATCTAATTTTGGCGACTTATTATTTTTTTTCGAGAATATGTATTGCAGTATAATTTAACTACATTTATCAAAAAGCATTCTGCATTCTGAGTAAATAACACACAGAAACAAATTTGTGGTTTAATTTTGCAATTTTATTCTTCTCGCGAATTTTTTTCTTTCAGATGTATGAATCACCAACGAAAAGAGTTGGTTCAAAGTATCCTCCCTATCATTTAGTAAAGGGAAACTACTAATAAATGATAAATTTATAATTTTACCTTGACAAATCAAATCACGAAGCTGCTGGATGATTTGTGTTAGCGACTGATAGTCTACCACTTCAAACACTTTACGTTGATTGGTTGCAATCTGTCTGATTTCGTCCTTAAATAGACCAGAACCACCAATGCCAACTGTAATAATGATAATCCCTTCGGCCTTTGCCCTCGCTGCCTGTATTTTAGTTTGTTGTGGATTTGTGGATTTGCCATCAGTTACTATGATAATTACTTTTGGTGCATTAGGTCTTCCCTGTTGGCGGAACATTTGCCGCATGGTATCGATGGCAAGTGCTGTATTGGTTCCATGTTTCGGTTGTTTCAAATTCTTGGTCAAAGCAATTAATAATGGTTTTGGCTTAAAAGGTGTTAATGGAACTTTCCCGCCAATAATAGAACTGTATGCTACGATGGCAACATGAATTGCTTGTGGGGTTATTTCCAAATTGTTGATTACATTAGCGACGAAGTTGCGTCCCTTTGGCCAGTCCTGGGGAGAAATGCTGTGTGACCCGTCTAATAAAAATCCTATATCAGCAGGAACGTCGCATATCAATCCTACAAAATCAGAAAAGTGTAAAAGTTTATAAAACCAGTCGAAAGAAGCAAATGAAAATTTAACAAAAATGTAATTCTAAAGGGAACTCTGTTGGCGCAGGTAAAAACAAAGGCAAGTGATATCAATAAAAACACACAAAGATAGGTTACTTTACAATTAAGTGTAAAGCACTGACAATTCGAACAGTTTTTAAGCTCTTATAAAGACAGAGTGTGGCATCAGGTCCTAGGTAGCAATTATGTAATACGGAAATCAGTTATGGAAAATGTAAATTCTGAAAGTTATTAGTTTTGATTAGAAGAATGAGCAATGAAGGGATATAGAGCAAATATACATGAGACAAATCTTTGCTCATACCTCACAGTAAGACGGTCCCTAGCACCGGTTTGAGTGGAATTCATTGCTAATTTTCGAGCAATGATATATCAATGCTCTACATTATCCATGAATGCGGGGTAACGTGGAAAGTGTTCTTACAATCCCTGTCATTCGTTGCCAGACAAGAATGAGTCATTCTGATCTTCGTAAAATCCATAGATTAATAGTTTCTAACTCGTCTGAAACAACGGCAGTAGAATACCGAAGGAACAAGGGAAGCGAAGACTACAAAAATCGAAATCCGAAGACATGGCAAAACGGAAACAGAGAAAAACAAAGACAAAACAAGGATGTGAGACAGCTACAAGCACGGAAATATAAAGACGACATTAAAAACTAAGGCACTCATAGTGTGATTTCCCATGAAAACCGGGAGTGACATCAGGTGAAGGTATTATTGCTGTAGTAATGAGCATTTAGTTAGTATTACCTCTCAATAGTTCGTTCAAATGTCATGATAAGTACCTAGTTACTTTAAGCTTGTCATAGATTTTATCTAATTAGCCCAAAATCATATCAAAATTCTTGAAGCACAACTAATTTAATGGCCCACCAATTATTTATACGGGTTACTTTCAGTGATACTTGCTACTGCAAAATTACTAGATTGATAAGTTAATACTTACTAGATTGCAAAATAATTCTGATTGGTCAGTTCATAGTTAATGGTTTGTAGAGATGATGTGATCGTTGAGTTGATACTCGCTTCATATAAAGTTAATATGGGGGATCGGTTTATATTGATCATGTAGTAGTGTTAATGTGATTGGTCATTTGATACTTACCAGGTCGTAGAGTTACTGTGATTTGTTAGCCAGTTTTTACCAGGTAAGTGTGAATGGTTGGTTAATACTTACCAGGTGGTTGAGTTACCCGTAATTGGTCAGTTAGTACTTTCCAGGTGGTGGAGTTACTATTATTGGTCAGTTAATACTTTCTAGGTGGTAGAGTTGATGTGATTGATCAGTTAATATTTACAATGTGGTAGATTACTTTAATTGGTTAGTTGATACTTACCAGATTGTAGATTCATTGTTATTTGTTTGTTAGTACTGACCAGATGGTAGAGTTACTGTGATTTTTCAGTGAATAATTACCAGGTGCTAAAGCTTGTTTCTGATTTGTCATTTAACACTTACCAGGCGGTAGAGTTACTGTGATGGGTCAGTTAATACTTGCCAGGTGGTAGAGTTACTGTTATTGGTCACTTGATACTTACCAGATGGTAGAGTTACTGTGATTGGTCACTTGATACTTACCAGGTTGAAGAGTTACTGTGATTGGTCAGTTTATACTTACCAGGTGGTAGAGTTACTGTGATTGGTCAGTTTATACTTACCAGGTGGTAGAGTTACTGTGATTTGTCAGTTTATACTTACCAGGTGGTAGAGTTACTGTGACTGGTGCCGGTGTAGTTGTTGTGGTAGATGTTGTTGTTGTGATTGCTACAAGTAAATTGCAATTCAGTTAGTTCTTAAATTAAATTAAGAATAGGCTTATCAATTGAAAGTACATGTGTCAATGATGATTCATGACTCAAAATTTATTGTTACTTAATATAAGCGATATTTAACGATTATGTTTTTTTGTAGAATGTCTCGCATTAAATTGAAGCATTCCTGGTATTTTTTATTCATTGTTTTAATAAATCTTGTAATCAACTTCATAGGTTCTTTTCATTACAATCAAAGCATTACATGTAACTGTATTGAAACCTGTTAAGCTCGAACTCCTTTTAGACTACAATGTATAGCATAGGTCAAACAGGTTTTCGATTTCCATATATTCACAATTCATATAGATGAACCTAGCTGCAAAGTTAAAAAAAAAACAGGTTTCTATTTTTGTGATGGATCATTTATATGATGTATATAACTTGATATGCAAAAATCATCTCTTTAGCAATTTTAAACTACTTACATTGGCAAATAAGTTCTCTCATTGAGTTTATAATTAGGGCAAGATCTTGAAATCGTGTGACATGGAAAATCTTTTTGTCGTTAGTAGCTATCTTCTCCAACTCGTCTCTGAATACAGCATTGCCTACTCCAATCGCGATAACTGTTATTCCTTCGGCCTTTGCTAAGCTTGCCTGAAGTGCTGTCAAAGCAGGCGATGCCGAACGGCCATCCGTAATTACAACCATTATTTTAGGTGCAAACGATCGTCCTTGCTCCCGAATCATTTTACGGACGTGCTCAATACCTAAAGCTGTGTTTGTTCCAACTTTTGGATGTCGTAAATTATTGGTTAAAATTTTCAGCAATTCTTTTGATCGAGACGGCTGTAAACCAACAGTGTCTCCAATAATAGTACTAAATACTACTATACCCACATGGATTGATTCTTTCCCTATTTCAAAATTGTCTATCATGTTAGCGACAAAGTTTTTCTGTCGACGAAAATCTTTGTCCTCTATGCTGTCAGATCCATCAATCAAAAATACGATATCACCAGGTACATTACACATTTGATCTGAAATAATATATAATTTAATTGACTATGGGATGAGTAAATAAAATTATCAATATAGATTCTGCGCGTGCAATTAATTAAAACTAAGCCTTTATTAATTTTATTTTTTATTTATTTTTTTTTTAATTTCATATCCAAGAGTCTTGAGGGAATCGATCCATAAGTTACGAAAAATATATATTGAAGTTTAACTTGATCTAACACGGAAAGGATTTCTAGAACATAATTAACTTTTCTCACTTGTGTGGTTTTTTTCAGATTTCAACACAAAAAATTCCGTACATGGAAACCGCTCAAATACGTGGTGCCGTTAACTAGTTAACTAATTATTGAAAATTACTTTGTATGATTTTTTAATGCCATATAGTGATAATGTCAATTTTAGTTTATTATGAACACCCCTTTAGAGAGTATAACCCCCTTTTGGACTCCAGACTTTGGTCTTATTTTGGGCGTACTTTAGACTCGACCACTTGAGTCAATGAACTCCACGGACGTTAAAGTAATAGCAATTTTGACTTGTAGTTCAAATTAAAAAAAAAATAAATAAAAAAATAAGACTCAAGGTGGTAGGGGGTTATACCCTCCTATTAAGCTGGGTAACGTTTAGGTAAAGGTAAATGTTCAAATATCAAAAACAGTACATAAACATTTCTCTGGACCCGGACTAAACATTATTCAATACTAATTAAAATAAGAAATGTGTTTACATTTTTTTCAACCGGGCTAAACATTATTCAACCGGACTAAACCAATAATAAGCAAACTCCTTGTACCTAAACTGCTCGCCGAGAACTCTGCTTAATAGGGGTGATGTACAGCACCATTTATTCTAAAGTAAGGATAATATGATAAAAAATATAAATATACATAACTCAAATTCAGGCTTAGCATTCAATTTGCTTTATGCCAAATATCGGCCAGAAATATCACAACCAATGCTCATCAGTTTGATTTTTGTTAATATGGGTTTGAACTTAACCTGACTGTAACTTGGATAAATATGACAATTAAAGATTAAATAGGGTTCCCAACATCGGAGTGATATATGTTTGATACATTTTCCCATGGAATATTTTGAGTAATGCGATAGCTGGTTCAGTGTTAAAGCTGCAAGTGTGTTCCTCCTTGTAAGACAAGGTAAAGTATTCGCTTATAACCATCCTTCTCTTGTGTGATTTACTATTGTCTCTCAGCAAAGACAAGTTAATTTATGTAGAGCGTCTGCATTACAGTACCAACGGCAAAACAAGCATCTCTAAATAACAAATTACGTACAAACGGAAGGACAAAGTCATTTATTCTGGTTATTGTGACTCACTTTGTGGTCAATGTACGGGCTGGACGTGGTACGTTTTCAAAGAATAATGATGGGTATTTTTGTTTTGATATATGTAGAAGACAAAGAATGACTTGTATTTCTTAGAAGCACACATCAAGTTCATTCTAAAATTTTCACATCGAGTTTAAAAAAGTCTAGGCATTTGTTTCTCCAGAGAACAAATTGTAAAACAAGAATTTTCCTCGGTGACGATTCGTTGTAACCTTGTACAAGGCTTGTTCTCTATTACGTGAGGGGAGTGGAAATGCGGAAACTGTACAGCTATTCCATTCAACCAACACCGTTTCATACATAGTACACAAGTCATCTACATGTAATTTACTGCAGATTGAATAATTCATCGATATTTAAAATACAAGGTAACTGTTGATCAGACGCCAATGGTTTATGGTACACTAGTGAGAATTACAACTAAAATGTGACAGATATTTACTTGAAATGTTCTCAATACAATATACAAAATAATCAGCACGTTGTAGGTTGAGATAAAGAAAAAAAATGGATAAGATAATTTCTCTAGTGCAACCAAACTTTCAATACAGATCGTTGAGAGCAGTAACAATCAAAATGTAACAATTATGAAATTGCTCTCAATGCAATATTCCAAAGAGTCAGTACGTTGTACAATAAGACATATAAACAAATTTTGGAAAAAATTCTATGGTATGGAACTACAAATGTACATTTGTAATTAAAAAAAAACATATAGCTTTATAGATAGTGAATATTTACGTATCTTACTTAAGTTAATGGACTTCCAAATGTTTTGGGTTGATCTGCACTGATGAGACATAAGTTGTCGAAATGTGCATATGTAGAAAATGAATTAACAGTAATTTAAGTATTCTGCTATTTATAAGCAAAAGAGACAAATGTAGCATAGTGGGTTGTAACATTAAAACCCATGGTATTGTCCAGATGAAGGCTGGAGAAAATACAGTCTCTCAGTTCTTGCATTCTGATGAAAAGGATCGAATTTTGTATAATCTACTGCTACAACCGCGACACAATCTTACCATCTTACCTTTTGGAACTGGTACTGTTATCATTGGTTGGGTTGGCAGAGGTACTGGTGTTGTAGATGTCGTTGTCGTCGTTATTACTGGAATTCAAAATTTTAGATAATATATATAAGATTAGATTTCAGGTAGTTGCAGCCAGTTTTCCTTACATGTTAATTTGATAATAAGAATAAAAGAATAACATGTAAGGTCAACTGTTATAAATTCATGTCAAGTGCCAAAACTCTACAATGAAAATCTTACAACGGACAACCACGGAAGCTGACGATGAGAAAGCCTACAATGAACAAAGACAAGATCCATATAATAAAAAAATACCATGAACAAAAGTACAATGAGCAAACACAAAAAAAGCTCGAAAATAAACCATAAAATCATCAAATATCACAAACATCAGCCGTTTATAAAAAAAAAAAAAAAAAAAAAAAAAAAAAAACTTACGGCAAATTCTAATCGTGATTGAATACGAAATGTTGATAGTATTTCTTGTCTTGTTTATTTATTAATGTATTTTATTTTCTTTATACATTTATTATTATTATTGTAATAACATTAACTAGTACAAAAAAAAATCGCCCATGAAAACTTAAGTACGGAAACATCTCAAAAATGAAAAAAAAATATACACGTTCAATAGTATACAGTGCCGGAAAAATAAATAAGCAAAACGATGCATCTGTAATAACATTTATTACAAGGTTCAAACTGAAAGGGAAACTATTACTCAGAGTGGATTTACGTACATATGCGTACTTGTAAGGCACAGTCTTATTTACGGGTATCAAAAGCTTTGCCTCATATTTAAATCTACTACTGAAATGCCGAATTGTAAGAAGAGAATTCGGCATACTATCTATCTGGCAAATGACAAAACTAGAAAATTAAGGAGGGAAACAAAACAAACAGAAATTTAAAAAGCTTTTTTGTGTATTTTTTTAATAACGGCCGTAAATGTGTCATTTTCTTTTAATTGAATTTAGTCGGGTATCAAACAAGCTTTGATATATTTGGGAAATTAGGTTTTTGGCAGAATTTGTAGTTCCCACATAGTAAGACATTTTTGTAGAGTAATCAGTGTTTGTCAGCTGAAAATCGGAAAAATCATTATCAAAATAGGAAACGTAGAAAAACTCATTTTTACTGAAATAAACATTGTTTATTTTATAAAGATAATAAGTATTTAATCGGGAATTACTTCTGTTGTTTCTACGATGGTAGTGATCTTGGCCAACGGCGGAACTAGCTTCTGAAAAAAGGGGGTTCCTTAATGAGGTTTTAGAAAATAGGCGTTATAGGCCAAATGTTATCAGTTTTGTTCTGAATATTGCATGAAATTCAAAATATTTTCAAGACCGAACCCCTTTCAGGATCCGCCAATGTTGGAAGACTCGGAGGTATTCAGATCTTACAGTGCTTCAGTCTACTTTAAACGGCATCATATGGTGTGTATATTTAAAATTCTTAAATCTGAATTAAATATGTAGATTAACATGATTGTTTATTTTTAACAAATAAACATGAATAACCTATACCATATGTAATTTTTCATCAATTACCAATAAACTGAAATGTTACATGACATATAAATTGAAGACAAGTCATTTGATTAAGCGTGTTAAAATTGTTATGACATATACAAAAAGATAGGTAATATACCTTAATACACATTCATATTATTGTGTTTCCTGTATAAACTCTAGTTCTTCAAAAATAGCGGTTTTAAAATGTATCGTTTTTGGAGGACTTCAGAGTTTTGCAATTACATTTCTATCATCAATATATATTAAGCCCTGCTAATTGTTTAAACAATCGCATCTGAATTATCCACACTCTGATCAGCATCTGCAACACCAGTGGGATTCTACTCGTACATATCATTGCTATTTTCCCGACTTAAAAAACTCGTTAGATTTGAATTTTCGAAAGTAGTTCTTTTTTCTCCCACAGTTAATGACTCAACAAGAGAATACTAATGGAAGAAGTTATTTCTGATGCTTCGTACACAAGTTTATTTTCTCCAATAATAGACTTGCCCGCAAAGAGTCCGTTATGAATTGTCGTCAAACCTTATATTGTCCCTGATTTAATAACAAGAGGCTCTCAAAGAGTCTGTATTGCTCAACCGGACCTTTGCTAACATATACGTTACAGGATCGAAATTAAACTACTGTTCCTGTTTGCCTAGTGGTCTCGGAGGACAAGACCTATGAATGTGTTTCAGTTGGGTTCAAGTTTGGTTCTATATCCTGCAAAGGGACCATCAAGGGACTATTGTGGCAAACTTTGGTTCGAATGGTTCAGCAGTTTCAGAAGATCTTTAGATGTGTTTTTCCATAGGGTCAAATACTAAAACTACTTTTCCCGGCGGCGGCCACTTGGGATATACTGCTGACCTGGAAAAAACACTTTTTTGCATGGGACCACCATTATGGCTAAGTTTGATTTCGATTGGCTATGTTCCCTAATGGCGGCAATCTTAGATAAAGTGCTGACCTGAAAAACACCCTTTTTTGCAGGGGACTACCAAAGGACAACTGTTGCGAAGTTTGTGGTTCTAGTTAGCTCAGCAGTTTCAGAGAAGATTGTTTAATGTTTTCCCGTAGGACCAAATGTTAAAAACATGTTTCCCGCTGGCGAATATCTTAGATTTAGCACTGACCTGAAAGACACCTCTTTTGCGGGGAACCATCCAAGGATGATTGTGGCCATGTTTGGTTCCAATTGGCTCTGCAGTTTCAGAGGAGATCTTTGAATGTGTATTCCCAAAGGGTCAAATGTTTAAACTATGTCATCCGCTGGGAGCCATTTTGAATATAGCGCATACCCGAAAAAACACCGTTTGCAGGGAACCACCCAAGAACTATTTTGGCCAAGTTTGATTCCAATTGGCCAAGTAGTTTCAGAGGAGATCTTTGTGTGAAAAGTTTACACTAGATCGACGACGGACGCAAAGTGATGGCAAAAGCTCGCCCTGGCTCTAGCCAGGTAAACTAAAACGCATGGTTGTATTATCAAAACACTTTTAATGAAATAGGCGTGACTTACATGAATTGTTACTTTCAGTAGTAAGTACGCATTAATTGCTCTGGATTGTTTCAAGTAATTTGAGTACCAACAGCTTGAAAACAAAATTCTGTCTTAATCTATTTACATGTTTAAAAAAGTAAATAATAACCAGGAATGTGATTTATACCAAAAATATAAATACCTTGACAAACCATGTTCCTGATCTCAGACACAAGTCCTTGAAGTGTTTCGTATGACGTTGCTTGATAGACTTTTCTTGGACTGGATGCTATTTGTCGCAATTCGTCTTTGAAAACATTTTTTCCTACTCCAAGTGCTAAAATACGAATACCTTCGATCTTCGCCATTTCTGCTTGACCTTTGGTTGCTCTGGGAGAGTCTGAACTACCGTCTGTGATCACGATTAGAATTTTTGGCACTCCACGCCTTCCATTCTTTTTAAACTCATTTCTAGCCTCTTCGATTCCCTTTGCTGTGTTCGTGGATTGCTTAGGGTGCCGAAGAGAAGTAGCAATGATTTCAAGCATAGTCTTTGGTTTGAATGGATTTAGGCTCACTTTGTCTCCTTTCATGGAGCTATATACAATAAGTCCCATATGAATAGCATCAGGCGCTATGTCAAATTGTGACACTAGTCTCTTTACAAATGTTTTTGCGTTTACCCAGTCTCTTGTCTGTATACTGTCCGATCCATCAATAAGCACTATAATATCAGCAGGCACGTGACAATTTAAACCTGTAAAATTCAATTTAAATGACAAAATGAAAAATATGCATTCTTTTGTAAACACATTACCTACGAAATAGCAATTCATCTAATTCAGTAACTAATGGTGATGAATTCATAGCATCAGATCAATACATGTGTATCGTTCCTCTGTTTAGTTGACTGAACTTGCCCAATACTGCAAATATAATAATTTTGCGGAAACTTTAGACGGCGGCATAAAAAGGGGGGGGGGGTTCTCTATAGGTTTAGTTCGTGCAACGCAGCCTGATTGTTTCTCCAAATGGTGGTACAACAACAGCACTACCTGTTGCAATTCAGTCAGTCAAGTAGTAGCGATGTTAAGCAAAGGTACAGATTCAGAACTTATTTACGTTGTTGTATTCATAAATGACACCTCATGGCTTCCATAGTTATATTTTAACACCCAGTGACGTTTTTTTTAAATTAATTATACATACATTCCTAAACAATTCATACTTTATTGAACTTGTAACTTGTATGGTGTACTTATTTAAAGTCATAAGTTAAAATACATTTTCCCTTGAAGTTTTAGACGTATCTAGCGCAAGCCGATGATACATTTTCAACAAAATGTTTTTAATGACCCTTGGTTTACTTCTTATCATGTAGAAACAGGGAAATTTAATGAGAACGTGATTTCTTAATGGATGTTAACTGTTACATAATTATTAACATTTGTTAAGTTAAGTATTTGATATATATGTATGTGTGGAGCACAAAGAAATTAATATTTTGACTTGGTGGAGCAACAAGCATGTGTATCGATGAGAACATTATCACGGTAGCAACAATGTATGCGACTCGTAATTAACGTTAGCAATTTTATACCCCTAATAATTACTGAATCGGGAGTCGCATCTTTTGTTTATAATGTGATAGTGATTTCAACGATTCGCACTGCCACAGCTGGGGCATAAAAATAAAACGAGTATAAATGAAAAAAAAATATTATTAAAAAAAAATCTTGATTTCATGAAGGGGTGATAGTGAAAATGAAAATGGTTGTTTTCAAAACAAGTTCGTCTAACTGAGGTTTTGTGGGGAAAATCGGATATGATTCGAGAGAGTCTTCTACTTTCACAAGTGTAAAACTAACGTTTGTTGTTGTCACTCGGTTTGTGCTCTGAAAACTTGACCCGAAAAATATCAGTTTCCATTTTTATGGGAAAAATATAAATGATTCACCCAAATCTCTAAGCTTGATGTTATTATTATGAATATATGAAGGGTTTAGTTGTCCTGATATTTTTTACTTTGTTGACATAAATATATTATCAACGGAATAAGATTTTTCATCTCTTTTTTGCCTTGTCTCTAAACTTTGTAATTTCTTCATAATTAATATCGTTGCAATTTTGTTCATACTGTATTCTACTGCCGTTTTTGTGACTATCTCATGAAAAGGCGATTTCAGATGATAAGTCTCCTTTTAAGATAGTTGTCACCTTTGAATGAAAGAAATGTGAATTTCATAAAAGTATTCTGCATTAGCAGGACTTAATGCGAAGTTGACAATACGCAAAAAAAAAAAAAATAAATAAAAATAATAATAATAGGTTCAAGTGTATCATGTGACACAAAAAATTAAGAAATGACAGGAAATGTTCATTTCTAGTTTTTTCAAACAACATGTAGGGTTTACATGGACATTTTTGTAAGTATTGAAAATAGAGTGAAAGGAGTAATGTCAGTTTCCTAAAATTTTGTCCAAAATCCTTTAAAGGTACATGCTGTTAGAATTTAACATGAAAAAAGAGTGTTCATGTGCAAAATATTTTATTTGGATTTTCACCCGAGGCGGGAAACTTTTCTCGCCCGCTTCGCGGGCCAGATCGTTTTTTTTTTTCAAATACACTATGCTATAAAATTTTGTTGAGCCAAGCTATTTTCCAATGGACAGGATCAGGGCCATATTATCTTTTATCAACCCAGATACTGGCCAGAGATTTTTTTTTTTTTTTTTTGGCTAGAATCGAGGCTAGAATTTTTTTTCTAATAATTTCCGAAAATCAAATGGTCCGTGCCTTACGATATGGAAAAAGACAGAGGAGTCCGCATATCTGACCAATGGTGGCAAATACCCTAATTGTTAGTGATGAATTACCATGATGAATTCCCGATATTTGTTCAAATCGATGACATTAAAAGTCCGGCTATCCCGAGTTTCTATCGTTATTTACATATCTGTTTTGTCCTTCAGTGCAGCTTACTTGTGGATTGTGGCCTGTGCTTGTAATTTTCGGCCATTGCACATTCATATTGTAGGTGTTGTCTGCTATTGTTTGTCAATGATTAATACACTACATGTACTTACCCTGCTGGTGAGTATATCGTACTATGAGACAAATGAATAAGGCTAAAAATGGTAACTTCATCTGAAACAAATGGAAAATCTATATAAAATGGAATAAAACGACTTAAAAACATTGACGGATCCTTATGTTTGCGCAAAATTTCCTTTAAATTCTAATTTGATCCCCCTCTTTTTTCAAATTGCCTGGATCCGCGCCTGATAAAAACATACCGTAAGCATATGACGATTGACTGTGGTTCGGATGATGTTTAAAATTTTATGTCAAATTTTACCATTAATGACGAATGGAATTATAGAACATAATGTATCCAAAATTTGTACGATTTTTAAATATCTTACGAAGTGCAATGGAGGAACGTAAATAAATTTTGAAGATCAATTGCTTTTCCACGAAAAAATCCCGACAGAGAGAGAGAGAGGGAGTGAGAGAGAAAAAAGACATTTTATAAAAAGAAAATGTTGTGTTTTCAATTGACAGGTTAATTTTACCTACACATATATTTATACCTTTAGATCTCTTCCATGTTTACTTCCACTCTGTCTTCGACTGGTTTCAGTTTTTTGATTTAGGTCTTATTTTCTATTTGTTTGCTAATGAGTTTTTATACTCTTCAATTTATTTAAGACTAAAACACTGAAGAGTAATGAGATGGCAATATACAGAAAGTAATCCTTATTTTCTAATGGCTTTGATTTTGATTAGTGGGTTTTTATCTTATTATATCCCGCTACAGGTTTTGGCGAGGTATTATGCCATACTCTTACAGTCGTTTGTTCGTCTGGCTCTGCCGGTCAGTCCTCCAAAGGTTTGCGACGTACAACTGGTGCACGAAACAACATAAACTGTCTTCAAACTTGGCATGTAATTTGTTTACTACAATACTCAGGCAAAACTCGATATGGGCTCCATATGTGCAAGTGGCCCTGGGGTTATGTTTATTGAAATTTGGAAATATTGCCGATTTGTTGATTTCCAATTGATAACTTGTGAACAAAATATCACACTTTCTTCAAACTAAATATAATTTGATTACTACAAAACTCTAAGTGGTGTAAGTGGTTCTTGAGTTAAGACAAATGAATTCATTTTTTCAAAAAAAACAAAAAACAAAAACGTAACGGCTTATCATGTAATGAAGCTTTGATCATATACAAATTAGATTATTCTGGATTTTTTTTTCCCATTATGGAATTTTTTTCAACCGGTACCGTAGTGTTGGAACGGTCGTAGTTGTCAACATGTTAATTTTAATTGCTGTTGACTATTCCGGTTATTAAAATATTGATGTCAACTTTAATCATAAATTCTTCTTATATTCATTCATTTCTTTTTTTTTTAAACCAAACTTGCAATTTACTCTACTGTTTTACAAGTATATATCCTCATGGAACAGTTACAAATATATGGATAAATATACTAGAAATCCTACCTTGGACGGTTGTTATAGTCCGTGTCAGCTTCTCATAACTATACTCTTTTCTGCCTCTCCTCAGCAACGACTGTGTAAAGTAACTTAATCATCGCATGAAATACATCTCCGGACGGGCAATCACGATTTCTTTGATCCGATTCTGCTCCGGGCATAACAAATTTGTTCTCTTGACAAGATGCATTTGGCTATAGGCAAAAAGACAACATTTTTCCTCCGTTTAAATTGTTAACGGCAACAGGGCAGAAAGGTTGATTGTAAATTTGTTTGAACTTGTTGCAAGCGATGTTACTAAGTATAAATCATCGTTTTATTAGGAAATAGATATTTATAAGTTAAAGTCTGGGGAGAAATTAGTGGACCTAAACGGCTTTCTTCAAAATATAGGAGTCGTTCTGACCTATTAATTGTTCTATATCACTAATCTCCGGAAATAAAAAATTAGGTTAGTAGGGATAATGAAGATAATAAGGTTAATTATATTTTTGTAATAATTCTTGCTTGTAAAACAATAATGATACACAAAGGCATTCCACAGGGATATCATTTCTCTTGATTGTTATTTCACATAGTTTAGGTTCATCACTTAAGGTAAATTAAAGAATGAACTAGTTCCGATACCAAGAGGTTTAATATCCTAGTATAGTTATCTTCCTTTGTTTTCGCGGCTGACAATTTATTGGAAGATTTATGTATTACAAAATATGTGTTGCAAAACACATCTCAAGGTCAAAAACAAAATAGAGACATGTGAGCTGTTTTTAAAAGGGTCAATTTCAAAATATTAAAAACCATAAGTTACAAAAGTAAAAATGCAGAAATACAACTTAAAAATCGATCAAATGTGTCGTTGTTACCGAGGTCGCATATAGAATTGTCGTATTGGAAGATTTAGCCATTATAAAGTAAAGTATGTAAATGCAGATTAGGAGTATGTGTCTTTAAGACAAATTCAGATGTAAAAGAGACGCGTTTTCTTCCGTAGAAGGAAATAAATTTTGAAGGACCAATATAACTGTTGTTTTTTATACATGCCAAATCATCTTCGAATGCATAAAACATTGATATACGCAATTAAGAAGATTGTAATATTTTCAGCGTGCCAAATGTATTTTATCCCACAATAGAGGGGTTGGACCTTTTTGGGAGTTGCCGGGATTGGAAGCTTTCAAGCTCAAGAATTCGGAATATCTATAATCTATGACCTGGATTTCGGGGATTAACTGCACCGGGAATCGGGATTTCATCAGTTTTTAAGTTCCTTTGTATTTCAGGATTTAGGGATTTGATTAAAATGAAGTCAGGATGCTGGGATGAGACCCCCTCTGCCCCCCCCCCCCCTAAAAATACCACAAACCGTGAAAACAGACTTGGAAGTTGTTTATCGATGAGGGAACATTCAAGTCTATAGTTTCTCTTTAATCTAGAGCATTTTGTAAATTTAGATAACAAAAATTGATGGGTGTTCCATTGAACACTTGTGTCGCCTGCACTACAGAAAAACCATTTTTTGGCCCAGGGAACATCTAAAATTTGTAGATTTAAAACTGTAAGTATCATGTGCATGTCTAGATTATTAGAAAAACATATTATGCAAATTTGTTTAGAATTTAAATTACAGTTTTCGGGATTTCATTGACAAGATTAACAAACTGAATTAAAAAAATGAGCTATGTTGGCTTGGCAAACCTCTAAAATCTGTTAAAACAAAATTTTAAGTATAATGAGCGTAACCAGAAAAGTTTGGTTGGAATCTGGGAAACAGTTGTGAAGGAGTCGACGATAAACTAACCGAATTAAAATGAGCTATTCTGGCTCTGTGAACCTCTAAAATCTGTGAAATCAACATTTTATGTATCAGGTGCACAATTACATGATCAGGTTGGGGGAAAACCCCAATTGGGGTATATACCCCAATTGAGGTATAATATCCCAATTGGGGTATATGGTTATACCCCAATTCATGAATCCGATGTGTCAGTCTTAATTATGGTATTGACCAATCAGATTGCAGGATTATACTTGGCTACAGAAGGTCAATTTTCGACGCCATCTTTGTCCCACAAACAAACGTATCAATGTTTGTGGAAAGTGCATTGAAAGTTGTATAATTATTGAATATTTCTTAAATAAAGAGATTTTTTTAAGTAATATAAACATTACAGATAACTTGAAAGAATGATGGATTGTCGGTTTTTTTTCTTTTATAATTTGGAGGGGGGTCAAGTATTTACGAATGTCTATTTTTTCACGATTTGTATAATAAAACACAGTATACAGACGAAATTCTATTGTTGGATCAAAATAAGAGGATCACAATTAAAATATAATCGTTAATGTGGAAAATGTACAAATGTATATTTTTACAATTGTCCCAACTTCCGTTTAATTACAGCAACAATTTCTCTATTATTTTAAACTTTTAACTTCCTTGTGGTAGATATATTTACCTTGTCCATTTATTTTCAAAAGATGAATACAATACTTAAATGAAAAAGAAATATTTGATGCACATTTTTGAAAATATATTACGATATTCAAGCCCTCCTTTTCTCCACAGCAACTTGGGTACCTCATTGGTTTGAAATGGAATGATTTGGGTAGCTCCCACGAAATAATTTTGAAATATTATTTAACAATATCAAAACATCGGAACTGCATTAAATTGCACCCCTACAAAATGGACAATTTATGTCTTATACAATGGTAATAAAATCAAAATATTTGGAAAAACATACATGAAAAATATTTAAATGCTTATTTATGGAAATATTAAAAACGTTAAGAAGAATTTTACTATTTGATATTCTATAATTGATGCTCATGTTTTTTTTTTATTATTTTGTGCAGATACTTTCATGATGCAGTGTATGGAATATATGTATGCAGTGTATGGAACATATGTAATGTAGAAAAAAATCTGGAATAAGATTTCTGTTCTCTTGGAACATTTTTTTAATCCAAAATCCCTCCCCTCCCCGGGAATCCAAATACACAAGAACACGAAATAGACAATTTCCATTCATCATGTGAAGAAAACACAACGAATAGACAAGATAATAGAACATTTAATTAATTAAAACGCTTTATTAATTTCATGGTGAGAGATGTAATTATGATGTTAAATTCTATGTTACACGGAACTTTCAATGTTAATTTATTACGCAACTTCACACATGTCCGATGATCGTAAATGGTAGATATCGGTAATCAGAACTCGGAAAAGGATGACCTGTTAAGATTATAGAAAATGGTTTTATATTTTTTGTTTTAATAACACCACGCAGACACGTAAATTCTTTCGACTTTCCCCCATATTACACCTCGAGATTGGCATGCAGTGACCTACGCAAAATATAAATGCCGCGGATCAATATCGACAGTTCTCTAAAAATATTTGCAAAATGAATAAATAAAAAATAAAGTAAACATTATATTTTACAAGAAAAGATTATTCTGATACATTGATGTGAAGTTTGTGCGACTGTTTTCACGGAGCGCCAACATCCCGGGGCCAACATTTTGGTATCAACAGGGATGTAGATAACACTTCCCTGGTATCAACAATGGCAGAAACAGAAATCTTCACATTATGGTTATATACTTGTGTGAAATAGTTTTATGTCTTTGATTAACCTTTTTGACAATAATTCGCTATTTTTAAAGAAAGAAACGGCGATATTTTGGAGTACTTTTTCTAATGAATCTTACACGATGTTTAAATGCCGAGTCGCCATTTTGAAACTAAAACAGATTAGCTTGTGGCGCGTAGCAACAATATCTAAGGGGGCGGAGCTTATCTTCTTATCTCGGAAACATGAATTGGGGTATATTACCAGTTATTTGTTAATTATATTTTTGGGGTTGAATGGCGCATCATCATACATAATAATTATAAATCTATAGGGTAAGAGCTTTCGGGTGATATACTTCTGTTGTCAAAAGAATAATGCAAATTTTCTGCAGATCAATTTATGATTTTACAATCCAGTGACTCTGATTTAGAGATAACATAAGATTCGAGGAGCTAACTATCGTTCTATGCTGCTTATCTAAAAGAAAATTCTTTGTACATTCGAATAAAGCAAACTGTGATAGATTTAGGTAAATATTTTTGATTATCAAAGAAATTAAGAAGGGAGAAATATTAAAATAAACATGTCATTTGATTTCTTTCAGAGTTTTCTCTCTTTGTCCATGTCTTAAAAATACTCTGAAAGTAGTCTGTAACAACAGTGTTTGAAACTTCAATATCTTTGCTTATTTTTACAAACTAAAGTTCAGTTCAACTAAATTATATTTTCACACACTCCCCGTTTCTCTTGCCTTAATATTATACCCAGTTACAATTGCGATGATCTTTGATTATGACAGAATCAAATATATGATTTTACGTCCTTAAAATTCCCCTGCTGGTGAAATGCAGCATCATCAAGTAGATGGCGATATGTCATTTGATGACAGCAATCACGAAGTTTCTCATGTATAATTTTTCCTTACGCGCCATTGAATTGAGAAAAAATAATCTATATAAAACTTACCAGATACCCCAATTGGGGTATAACCATATACCCCAATTGGGATATTTTACCTCAATTGGGGTTTTCCCCCAACCTGATGATATATATCAGGTGAACAACATATCCTGCAAATTTGGTTGGAATCTGACTTTTAATTGTGATGGAGTTGCAGATTAACAAATCAGATATAGAAAAGAGCAATATTGGCTCCGTGAACCTCTAAAATCTGATAAAGTAAAATTGTAAGTATCAGGTGCACAACTACACTACATGAACAATACGTCCTGCAAGTTTGGTTTGAATCTGACTTATAAGTGTGGCAGGGTTGTTTTTTAGTAAAAAAAATATTATCTCCCCTTTAAAATCTGTGTTTGGAAAAATGCAATTTTATTACATGTGTTTCAATATCAGAATGTGAATTAAACTAATTTTGAGGTTGTATTAAACTAACTTGTTTGAATTTTAAACTTATTTATGTATATATTGTTGAACATAGTTAAATTTGTGTAATTTTATACTTGAGTTCATACTCAATGAACCTTAATTTATTTTTAGTACAATTCTCTGATTGAACTTCAGTTGATTGTCGTTTAAGCCATAGTACGAGAGAAAACAAAAAGTACAATACGTCCAAGCGGAGCAAATGTAGCTCCTATCCCAGTCGTAAAGGTCTAACTCCCATCATATAGGAAAGCTTGTTAATGCTACAAATGGAACAATAATAGTTCCTTTTCCATGTGAATATGAGAAGTTAATTTATAGTTTGGAGAAGTTTTCTTTTTGGAATTTTGATTTTAAATTCCTTATTTTCAGTACGTTTTGTTAACTTTTATTTTTTGATCTTTTAAACTTTTTGTAAATAATTGAATCTATAGTCAGTCCATCATCATGTAGGAAGAGTATTAAAAGGATATCTTGACATATCTACCACAGTGTGTTCTTGGGGACATTGATATTTCAATTTTGCCAGTATCGCCCTTCGCCTGCCACATATTAATAGAATTTTTGTCATAAAACTTTATTCATTTTTCTAACACTTTACAACACATTTGCATTTACACTTTTTTATATATTTGTTAATTAAATCTATAAAACTTATTAAATAGTTGTGTCTTACTGCTAACTACTTATATGACTCAGAGCCCAGTGGTACGAACTCGTCTGATGAGCCAGGATATATAGACTCTATTTGCCTCACTGAGCAGTTCGTCGTTCCATTGAGATATTGGGCTATTTGGACTCACTTGCCTCACTAGGCAGATCGTCGTTAGTTTGAATTTCATAAAAGGTTTGAGCCAAATAGACTACTAAGCCTCACTTAGCGAACGTCGTACAATTTTGTGGTTTCTTTGAAGGTTTTGGTGGCTAAATCAGACATTTCAGTAAACTCGAGGGAACGGTGACACACAGACACCGAACCCTCCTGTTACATAAGTATGATGGAGTTGTGGATTAAAATTATACCGGATTAACAAATGAGCGATTTGGGCTCTGTGAACCTCTAAAGTATGTATAGTCAAAATTCTAAGTATCAGGCGCACAACTACACGAGATTAACAACATATTCTGAAAGTTTGGTTGGAATCAGTTTTGCAGTTTTGAAGTTTGGGATTTAAAACCGACAGGCTCACAAATGAATTATTTTGGCTCCATAAACCTCTAAAATCTGTAAAATCAAAATTTAAATTCTAATATGGGAACAATTGAAACCATGACAACCAGCCATATGAAAATCTCCAATAACATAATGAACAACGTCACAACTGTCTTTACGCTTTAACAGACGACGTCATAATATGTTTTGTGCACAAAAACGTCAGAAAATCTTATGTAATGGCTGTCCTTACCGTGTACACTATAGGTCCGCGAAGATCATTAAATTTCATACTAGAATCGAAATAATTCATGCTTGCCGGTGGTTTGTAGTCGATTTACATATGGGTGTCGATTATTTTCGTTTATTTTACCCCTCGCTCCGCTACGCTACGCTCTGGGTAAAATATTAACGAAAATAATGGCCACCCATATGTAAATCTCCAACAAACCACCGGCGCCCATGAATTATTTCTTAAGTATAACATGCACAACAGCATATCCTGAAAGTTTGGTCGGAATCGGACTTGCAGTTTTGAAGGAGTTGCAGATTCAAAAACCGACAGACTCACAAATGAGCAATTTTGGCTCCATTAACCTCTAAAATCTGTATAAAAAATTCCAAGTATCAGATGCACTACTACAACATATACCCTCAATGCTTGGTTGGAATAGGACAAGCAGTTTTGAAGGGGGATTCAAAAACCGCAGGACGATGACGACGTAGGACGACGGGTAGTAAACAGGACAGTGAAGGCATACATACAAGTTTTAGTACCATTTCGCACATCAAAACATCTATTTTTGAATGAATGACCTTTAATCTCATAAATTATATACAGGGTTATAGAGAAAAAATAAGCATTATACAAATACTACAAAATTATAAAAGGCCTGATTGAATTTTCAAGATGTGATTCTTGGCCTTTAAATAGGTGCTGTTTTATCAAAACCTAACATCAAAATAAAAGTCTGATTTACGATAACATCTCATTAGAAAATGAAAATTGATTGGTTATAAATTTTAGATTTCAATATGAGAACCATAGAGAGCATGTTTGAACAGAAAGTTTAATATAGAACTTGAGGCACCATCTTTTAATCAGGATTACGCTGTGCAACGATAAGTTTATCCCGTAAAAGTTCTGGAAATATATCCAATTCTAATTCGGAAAATTTAATCTATCCCTTCTGTACGTGTATCTGTCAAATTTCCAAGGATAGCTAAGAAACATTTCATTCATGTGATTATCATTCAATTTATTATAACCAAGTGACAAAAAGACAAGAGGTCGTTGGTGTGAAAAATAATGTTATGTCAAAGGTGTTGCTGAAGTGTTATGTTAAATAAAGTTAGACATTGATTGTTTATCTGGAGGCTAAACAATGACCACCAAAATTAATACACATTTTTCTAAATGAATATGCTAAAATTAATAATAGCCATTTCAATTGCTATCAAATTAAAGAATTGTTTGTGTTTTCCTTTTTACTTTAAAAGAATCACAAAAAAAATCACAACACGAAACAACATTCTGCTGCAGCAATATTATCTTTTAATACGAAATTGGAATGAAAAACAAAACATGACCGATTAAAAAGGATGAGGAGATAACCCCAGTTTGAAAATATACACTCAGTCGTGATGGAGGTACTGTACTACATTTTTGGCGTATTCAATTAAAATGTTAACTCAATGTACATGCTGAGAATATTTTCAGCAATCTAAAACCAATACGCGACTTCTGAGTCGTGTTCAAACCAGGATAGATTTCTGATACTATACGAAAAAAATCAATACATTAATTCATTGAGAGGGAATCACTATTGACCTAAGGGTGGTTTATATTCCATCTGTTGTAGTGCTTCAGATTAATTGTTTTTCTAGATCAGGAATCCAATCACTCTGTCCGGCTCACTGGAATTTGAGGCGATCATTTCCGCCTTCAATTACACGAGAGTTCCTATCTCGTCAGTCACGTATTGCTTTATACATACAAAATGCAGTAACCTTCCGTCAGTTATCCTAGAATCAGCTCTAAGTTAACTTGATTCGCGCTCTAAATTCTTATAAGTAAAGAAGAATTATTATTGCAAGTATTTTTATCTTCATGACGAGACAACATTAATAAACATTGATAAACACTAAAGGATCAGGGAAATATGTATCTCGCTGTAGTAGAGAAGAACTGATTGCATTGACTGGCATCATTCTCTGACAAAACAGACCCGTTGTTCTTTCAGTAAGTCTTTTGTTTTGCTTCAGCTTTGTATGTCCAATTCATATATTCCGCGATTTCTTGAGATCAGACTCGAATAAGCGGTTTCACCACTCAAACTGGAAAAAGCTCGATCGTTATTTAGCATCTCGAAATTTCGAGTCGAAGATTTTTTATTTTTTTCTTAATCGGCGAAATGCAACTTTAATTCTTAAAATTTCGAAATAGTGTACCTCTTTAGTTCAGACGAAATATAAGCATTTGGGAAAAAATGTCTTTTCAAGCTAACAGGGACCGATTAAAATTCCATCTTACATGTATATAAGAGTAATGCATTTTTCATACTTTATTTATTTTAATTTTTAAGATATATAAAAAGATTTATGATCAGCACTTGAAAACTGATATCCTAATATCGTCGAGGACTCACAGTGCAATATATTTCATTGTTGCCTCTGTTGAAATTAAATGTAAGCCGCAAATCGTGTTTTTTTCTTAATTGTTTTGTTTTGTTTTTTGTTTTTGTTTTTTGTTTTTGTTTTGTACACAGCCAAAGAAAGACAGGCTTGAGTGGAGTGTCAAAATTGTTGTAATCATAATGTAATCTTTGGGTGAGTTGCCATTACAATTATAATTCAACAAATAATGGCAAGTTTTACTTTTAGTCAGTTTGATCATTGCATTAAAGTTCTTGCATTCGACCAAAAAAAAATGAAGATCAGCTTTGAGAAATTTTACCTTTTTTACTGTTGTTAGACAGGTTTTTATTTCGTTGCAACGTCTAGTTCGTGTTTTTTTTTATTTTTTGTCTTTTGTTTGTTTGTTCTGTTGTGTTTTTTATTGTTTTGTTTTGTTTTGTTTTTTGTATTTGTTTTAATTGTTTGTTTGTTTTTTGTTTGTTTTGTTTTTGTTTTATTTTGTGTTGTTTTGTTTTGTTTTGTTTTTTTTTGGGGGGGGGATTTTTTAGAAAACGGCAGTATTTATGATTTACATTTTAATTTTACTTAGCTTTTACAGTCGTAAATCTAATTTATAATAAACTTCTCATGTCTTTAACCAGTTTAATCAGGCACTTTTTGTTAAAATTTAAAATCAAATTACCTATAATTGCTTACTGAAAATAACCCCAAAAATCTCTTTAAATTTAGTTCTTATGAACGCAGTCCACCTCTTCATATAATAACAAATTAAATTGACTTTTGAATTTATTACCTTTATGTACATGTAAAGAAAATAATTAGTTACAACACCTACATGTATTATATTTAGGTATAACTTGAGGGGTAGGTGTATTTTATATACTATGGACATGTAATAAATGATTATTATTTTTCGAATGTGTTATACAAGAGAGGACACTGATATTTTTCTCTACAAAAGTGAAATATACAGAGTTATACAGAGTTGAAAGCTAAAATCCGATGGGCCATTAAACTTTCACTGGTTTATTTATTTTTTTATCTATGTCGTCTGTTACGTAAAATTCAAATTTATGTTTCATATAAATTCTCCTCAATTATCCTCAATTATCATGTAGATAACCAACAGTTAGGGTACGACTATTTAATTTTCGAGGAGGGGGTTGCTTGACCGACTTTGTAAATGGATACTTTAATCTAAGTCCTCTTTTCATGAAAATTAATAATTCTTAATTTTGTTTTGAAGAATATATATTTTTATTTTGGCGGAACTTAGCTTTTTGTCGCACTTTTCTCAGCTAATGCTGGGCCGATTTCTTTCAAATTTTGTATTTGACCTTGTATATAGGGGGAATGCGTCGTCTCCCATTTTGTTCATCCTTTTGGCGGGGCTTAGCCATTTTTCCCTTTATTGAACATAGTGAAAATAAAAAGATCTCAATCCAAATAAACAGAAAGGGAAATTCTTACATGAATAATAGGCCATTTGCGATAACCTGTCTATGTATATGTACCCGATTATTGAAGTAAGTTATCTGAACTTAATTTTATAACATCTTAGATCCGATTCGATTGTCCTTTTTGGCTCACATTTTACTCAATTTAGAATTTAAAAACAAAATTCAAGGATTTGGTATAATGTGGGTGAAAGGTCGAAGAAGGGAACATTGGCCGTGCAAGCTCCTTTTATTTTTTTACTTCAATACCTTAACATTTAGTTCAATTTTTATATAACAATATTTTAATTTAATGAGAAACATTCTGTTGGTTATCTCCCTTTCTTGTACCAAGGGAGATAAATTTAAATAGCATATCGTCTCTTTTAATATTGAAATTAAAAACTATACCACTCGCCAGTGGGTGGTATATTTAAATGCACCCTTGTCCGTCCGTCCGAAGTTTGTCACACTTTTCTCAGCTTCTGCTGGGCCGATTTCTGTCAAACTTGATGATTGACTTTATATATAGGGGGAATGCGTCGTCACCTTATGATATCAACTTCCTGTTTGGCGGGACTTAGCCATTTTTCCCTTTATTGAACACAGTGAAAATTTTCGTCACATGCTTGGTCGATTTATTTCTAATTTGGTATTTGACTTTATATATCATTTTGGGCAGCTTATGTGATATTAACTTCCTATTTGGCGGGACTTGTTCATTTTCCTTTTTTAATGTGTAATAATACGAGTGGGGGTATACCTAGCACGAAAACGCGTGCAACCTCATGTTATCTCCACTTTGACCATATATAACTGACTTGGTACAGGGAGATAACTGACCTACGTTTCTCATAACGGATTTATAATTTTACTTCGTTTCAGTTTGGTTCAATTTGGATCAATTACTGAAACAAATCTGCTCTCATTAGAAAACTATTTCTATTTGTTATTAAAATATAACTGGAAGACTTTTGAGGTAGGAGATTTGGGGATTGAAATAAAAGTGGAAATTGATACCCCTTTACATCAGCGAGGTGGGGCGGAACTGATTCCTGACCCCTTGAATTTTCAAATGTCCACGTATCTCCATATAACAAAAAGCTGTTTCAAAATCTGGTTCTGAGTGTTAGAGATTGCAGGTACCAATTAGCTCAAGATAAATATATCTTACTGTCGGCCGAGTGGTACACATGTAATAGAATAATTTTCTAGATTAGAAACTCGTTTGTTTTGGATTGTGGCTTCAATATGTTTGTAGTGTATTGTAAGTTACCGTAGGTTCATCTCCAGTAAAAACCTTCTACTAATACACTAATCCTGTATCAAAAAACTAATAGGCTAAATTGGTTGGTTTAGAATACAATTAATTTGTAAACCAGGACAAGGAATATGAAGCCCGGCATATTGCCCTAGTAAAAAGTAAGACATGTACATTGTAAATGTAACTTATTAGCACATATCTATATATAATTTATCGGTAATAACGGAGTCTGATAACTAAGATAAGAACACCATGTATCTGTCAACGCGTCTTTTTATTCTCTTTCAGAAATCCGGCCATCCTCCACTTCGATAGAGTTCTGGTTATGCACTAGCACTGGTGAAATAAATAGAACAGTCTAAAAAGATGAATGATATAAAGATTACTTTTACATCAAAGTGGATAGTAGCAAAAAAGCGTTCACCCGAAAAACATGTGTAGCATACCTCAGAGATGGTTAAAAAATCAGACTCCGTCAAGTAAGATAAGATCAAAATAAATACTGTAATTCGAAAATGATAACATGCAATTCCCTATCCACTTGCAAAAATGTCATTTTTAATTAATGCAATGTCCGGATTTTGAACGTGCAAAAATTTTTTAGAATTTTTTAAAAGTTTAATTATTGCAACTCAATATCAGTCGAATTTTCACAATTATAAAATAACATCTAACTTTAAACAATATTTTAATCAATAAAAGGCACAGCCTATATTAGTGCTCTGTTGAGCCCTTAAGTGTAATCCTTACCTTAATTGTAATCTGATTACACTTAAGGTTAAGGACCACCCTTAAATGTAATTCCGGTTACATTTACGGTTGCAGGACCTCCCTTAATTGTAACCGATTACAATTAAGGGAGATAGTGTACATATGCCTGCAGTACCTACCGTAATTGCAATCCCTCGGAATAAGTTTACAATTTGCAGGGCATATAAGATAAGAAAACGTGTTCCGCCATAGCATAATTGTGAGTCCTATTTGTTTTAAATAGCAATCATTACCATGGAAACAAAAAAGGACGGAGAAAAAGTGCTCAGAATTGTTTCAAAATATTATACAAAAGAAATGTAAAAATTGTTCTGAAGCTTGCAATTCCCTAAAACGGAAAAGTAGACGGAATTGTATGAAAATGATAGAAATTCTGACTTTTAATACCAGACTCAAGCTAGTGACCAATTTTCTAGCGACCAATTTCGAAAGAACCATAATGAATTTCTAGCGACCAATTTTTGTTTTTTTTTTTTCATTCTAGCTATATAAATACATGTACCACAATTGCTAGCGTTTCCATGGGGATAAATCAAGTAGCTAGGAATCGCTTGAAAATGTACAGACAGGGTCTTAAAGATTTGTAGACACTATGCTGAGGGTGAAAATTTTCTAATGACAGCCGTTGTAATGGAATCGAAAAATGAGGGACGGAAGGATCTTTTTCGGGACTCAATAATTATTTGTTTTATTCAACGGGCTGATTCGGGATTAACCCGTAACAATACCCATGAATAAACGAATAGGAATCTTCATTTTACGGGATCAAGATTAAGTCATTTATTTACCGGGAAAATCGGGATTTTGTCATTATTTTCACTTGAATCAGAGATCAGACCCCCTCCCCCACTAAAAGAACGGGAAGATAAAAAAAAAAAAAAAAAAAAAAAAAAAAAAAAAAAAAAAAACAGACAGGATAAACATTTACAGGAAAGGTGACCAGGATGGGTTGTCTTATGTTAGCTCGAATCACAAAATCACTATCTGCATGCGACTCCCTCCAACTTACTCCTTCATTCTAAGAACGATCAGACAGCAAGAAATTAAATACTTTCATTTATCGGGTCAGACTGTTTCTCATCGATACTGGGATTTGTACGGAAATACCTGATGCTTCCTTGCCAAATCCTGCAGAGAGTTTCGTGTATGATGCTGCTGTTGTTCAATATTGAGGACGATGCGACATCTTTACAAATCTTTTTAAATGCAGTTTTGTCAGAGACATAAATTCCATAGATTCGAAACTACGGGAATCATCGTGATATATCCTGTCTACCCCGATGCTATCAATATTGGGGCAAAATTCAAATCGTATAAGACTAGAATTCAAATATCTCGCTATTTCCACGTATCGTCAATAAACTTAATATATTTGAATATCTCAGAAACTTGCCAAAACGGACCATAAAGTGGATTTCACTGATGAAGTTGTTTTTATGTGCTTCCAACTGACTGCAAATTCACAACAAGACAAATAGATGTCTCGCATGTCGGCACATGGATCGATTGGAAATTTTTAGATAAATTGCAAAGGAAATGAGGAAATATACTATAAAAATTGACAGATGTTCAATGGAACACTTGTGTCGCCTGCACTAGAGAAGAGCCATTTTTTACTCAGTTAACCTATTAAATTTGCAAAATTGAAATTTTAAGTATTAGGTGCATGTCTAGATCAGAAGCAAAAACATATCCTGCAAATTTGTTAAGAATATGAAAATAAGATGTTCCTACATAAAAGGGTTTTAAATCTATCCTGTATTTAGTAAAAGTTAACGACACCACCGCCGCTGCCGTCGTCATACTTTTCACGCCTATGTCCCACTTTCGCTGAATTTTTCTCGTGGGCGAGACAAATACAATATAGCGAATGACGCCTCTTGCTACAATCTCGTGACGTCATGTAGCCAAGGTATTGAAAATCCAGAGATTTGGAGCTCCTATACGATATACTAGGAGCTCCAAATCACTGGATTTTTTTCTCTGCATGGTTTTATATAATCCTTTTACCGTTCAAGACGTAGTTTTATAAGTAGTGGTCTACCTAGATTGGCTCTTTATCACTTTGACTTTGTTGATTTAGGTCAGGTAACGGGAAAGTGAAAAAGGGTTATAGTTGTTATTGATACATTTACGGTAAGTATTATATTTAAGGGTTGATATTGAACCTGCATTCACTCCCGGTTTTTTGTAGAGTCCGTGATTTTCATCTTGTTTTATTGGTTTTGCATGTATGTTTTGTGCTTCGTGTGTCTGTCATTATTACTGGGTCTATTCGTGTCTATGTCCATCAACTATCCATTTTAGCTGACAATTCGGTTTCCTCTCGACTTATTTAGATATTTTTGAACGTCTACTTAGCAATATTTTAGCTATATCAAGACAAGAAAAAAATTGTTAATAAATAATCAATTGGGGTTGGGGAACAGGAAATTTATATTGCCACAAAAAGTAGGGCGACATCGAAACTTGCAACCGATCACCTGCGGACCACTCAAAAGAGTTTGCATAGTTTTATTGGTTCTATGACGTGTAGGTAGCATGGCATCTGTACCAATACGAGGACCTGAGTTTGCATTCCATCCGAAAGATGGGTTAGGTATTCAATCATCCCGCACAACCACGAACATTTAGTTCTGGAGGGGTTGTACCCAACACCCTAGGATACTGCGTCCTATTTCTATATTCCAGGAACCCATCGGGGTCAGCCCTGTTTAGGAGGGGTCATACTCAAAATTTTGGACACACTATCTAAGGGAACAATATTCAACGTTAGCAACTTTAAACAGAAACAACCATTTTCTTGCTACTTTCATAATCAAGCTATGGCGAACACGTTTTCATATCTTATATGTGCTGCAAATTGTAAACTAATTCCGAGGGATTAGGTACTGTAGGCATATGTACACTATATCCCTTAATTGTAATCGGTTACAATTAAGGGAGGTCCTGCAACCGTAAATGTAACCGGGATTACATTTAAGGGTGGTCCTTAACCTTAAGTGTAATCGGATTACAATTAAGGTAAGGATTACACTTAAGGGCTCAGTGCTCTAAGCATCGCATTAATTTCGAAATTTACAGAAATTGACAAAACATAGAACCAAAGCATTGATGACCGGAACTCCATATACAGTGAACCTGTTTTAACCGAACCCCTTTTCGGACTCAAGGTTCCGTTCGGTTTAGAGAGGTATTCGGTTTACACAGGTTTAAAATGAAAATATTTTGATAGTAAGGGACTTCAAAATTAGTTCGATTTAGACAGGTTTCCGTTTTAGTCAGGGTTTGGTTAAGACAGATTTCACTGTACTTTGTGTGTAACAGGGAAGGTTCGGTGGTAGATTAGACAAATCTTATTCTGCTGGTCCCTCTAATCAGACTATCCTTATTATGTTGGTCTCTCTGAACAGACCATCCTTATTCTGCATGCCTCTCTTATCAGCCCATCCTTATTCTGTATGCCTCTCTGATCAGACCATCCTTATTCTGTTGATCTCTTATCAGACCATCCTTATTTTGCATGCCTCTCTGACCACGCCATTCTTATTCTGCTGGTCTCTTTGATCAGACCACCCTTATTGTGCTGGTCTCTCTGATCAGACCATACTTATTCTGTTGTGGTGGTCTCTGATCAGACCATCCTTATTATGCTGGTCTCTCTGATAAGACCATCCTTATTATACTGGTCTCTCTGATCAGACCATCCTGTTTCTGCTGGTACTGTCTCCCTGATCAGACCATCCTTGTTCTGCTGGTCTCTCTGATCAGACCATCCTTATTCTGCTGGGCTCTTTGATCAGACTATCCTTATTCTGTTGGGCTCTCTGATCAGACCATCCTTATTATGTTGGTTTCTCTGATCAGACCATCCTTATGCTACTGGTTTTCTTATTCTGCTGGTCTCTCTATCTTGTCGGTATAGTGACATATCTAAAATTTGACATAAATAGACCAGACTCAAGAGAGCAACTTCCTTGTTATATATAGTTGTAATGCAACATTCATGTAACAGATCATTTCATTGGTCAATAGTTTTGACTCTAAGAACTGACCCTCAATTTGATTCCCTGTCAAGTCTGGTTCCTTGTCAGCTCCAACTGCATGAATATATGAACTCACTTAATTGCATTAGAATCACAATAACAGTATATAATTTGAATGTCCTGGCGTCAATCTTGATTTGACGATCAAAATGTTCGTTCATGGCCTCCTCGCTACGCATCGCTTGTATAATGCATTTTTTGACAATCATATCTACGGTTGACGCCCCGGGCTTAAATATTATATGTTTTCATAGAATGGCAATTTTGATGTTGCACTGCTAAAAACTGAAGAAACAAGCCAATCGATGGTCAAAAACATGACTTAAATGACACAGCACAAATAATAACAACATTAACAACGAGGAAAAATACCGAGTACAAATGCCATAATTTTTTTTAATGTGATGAAACTGTTATCTGCCCATTTGCAACTTTGGTCCGTTTGGCCCTAATAGCTAGAAAGGAAAAAAAATATTAAAAATCAAATGGTATGCGCTGTCTTATTTTTCCATAAGGAATCCAATGAAAAAAAGTGCATAAAAATTGAAATATAATTTTTACAAAACACAAGTTTTGAAATCTCACTCCCCCCACGCAACAAAGAGTCTAAAGACGCAGTCGTCTATGACAACACCGACGCAAGTATCATACCTTTATACGACCCCAATTTTTGTGGTCGAATAAAAAATATGATTGTCCTTTTTAAACTCTTTGTAGAGAAATGGAAGGTGCATTTGTTTTGTCCTGTACAAATACAGATGAAAGCTAATTTGAAATTCTGTCATGGATATCATGCCATTCATAGTGATAGGTTGAACTTCGGTGTAAAGCTCCGTGTAAACCTTATTATTTTGTTTAGCTCATTGCCACGGCGTCACACAGTATTAGATAAGAAAATGAACATCCGGTAAGGCGTCCATTTTCGCTTTGCATTACATTTTTGCATTGCATGGCGGTCAATAAAGTACAACGTGTTCATTTGATTTATTCAAGTTACGAAAACATCTTTACACTTGCGATCGCAATTTTCATTTATTTATGATTTTTCCACGATTGTAGTTTAAATGACATTAGATCCCATTCTTTAGGGTCGGTAGGACCTTTAAACGCCAAATTATTTAGCATGAGTTCGGGCTTTGCAGATTTTAACTACGGGAATTCGGAATTTATGAGTAGCGGGAGCCGGTATATCTCGTTTTATTTCAGCGGGAATTAAGGATTTTCAAATAACGGAAAAGTGAATTTGATAGAATCAAAAGTATTTTAACATGCTTTTAAAATGTCAACATAATATGCCAAACAAAACAATGCGTCAATGTGCACATGACTTAAATCAAAATTGTTCCATTTTTCTTTTTAATATGAACATATTAAAATGTAATATGTGCTCCACAACCATTGAAAAAAGAAAGTCTTTGTGTTTTCATTGGATTTTGAGCATGTATTACAACCCGTTCAGGCTCGTTCTTTCGCAGCAAAACCTTGGTAAACAAACATATAAAAGCAACACATCCTGACAGAGTCGAGATAAAAATTTTACTCTATTGGTAAAGTACAGACGTGGCAAATATTAAAGTCTCATACTAATATCATGCCGACATTCAAGGCCTAGTGAAATTGGTCAAAAATAAAAATGAAAAAGAAAAATAAATTTGTCAATTGGACAAATATGGTCAAATTTTCATTTGGCAAATAATAGAATAACAGAATACAGAATACACGAAGGAATTATCAAAACATTTGAACTTGGGTGTGTTACAACATTTGATTATGGCTTACCATATTTTTTGCTTTTTTCTGTTTTTTTGTGTTTTTTTATTATTATTTTGTTTGGGGGGGGGGGGTGAAATAGAATTTGATCTGAAGCATTTTCTGCATATCCTTGTAATTTAGTTTAAACTTGCTTTGCCATAGTTTCAGATCATATGAAATCAATATTTTTCTCACAAGGACCAATTTTAGATTTTTAGTGCAAATTTTTCAAAGGATCAAATATTAAACCACCTTTCACCGCTGCCAATCAGTTTTTTTCTCGGATTCGAAGAAAATGAACAATTTTTGTAAAGGACCTTCCTTTGCTTCATTGGTTTCAGAGGAATATTTATATAAATATCAATATATGATGTTCCAATAGGGTCCAATTAAATAGTTTGTTCTGCATTGGAGTGGGGTAAGTTTTGATTCAAAATAAAAAAAAAGAAGTTTTTGTTGTCGTTTGCCTCTGTTTCCCTCCTCCTCGGTTACGCTAAAGATGTGTACTAGACACAGTTGTTCTTACCTGCAGAGGAGAGTCTCCTGTCGAATGGTATAGATTTCGGCCGGACAACACCATTTACAGACAAGTGTCAAAATCAGTAAGACTTGTAAGTATTTTGTCGACGCCTTCTCAAAACACACGTTTTAATAATTAGGATCAATATCCGCCCGAGCAGCCATCCGAATTATCTGAAATTTTCAGTCAGTTGTATACAAAGTTTTCGTATGGACTCCCAAGCCTTCCTTGTATCTTATTCGGCGACCATTTGTTTAGTCAGTGCTTGGCAGAAACCAACCTTAAAATCTCTCAAAAAACATCACCTTACTTTGGATTTACAAATGGCACTACATAAACTTAAAACCAAGCAGGATATAGTGCTTGAACCTGCCGACAAAAGCGTTGTAGTAGTTGCCTGGAGTGCTAATTGTTGTGTTTAAAAGGGGCAAAATAAGATAAAATATTGTTAATTTTATATGAAATTTGATGTAGACAGCATAAACGAAATCAAAAACTGACAAAAATTAGATATTAGGCATGGACCATTTGATTTTCAGGGGGGGGGGGGGGGGGGTGCTGGGATTTTCACCAGAGCCGGGAAATTTTTTATCGCCCGCTTCGAGGGCCAGATTATTTTTTTCCCATATACACAATGCTAGAAAATTTTGTTGAGCCGGGCTTTTTTTTGGACAGGATCAGGGCCAGATTATTTTTTTCAACCCAGAAGCTGGCCAGAGAATTGTTTTTGGCAAAAGTCAGGGCCAGAATTTTTTTTTCTAAAAAATACCAGCCCCCCCCCCTGAAAATCAAATGGTCCGTGCCTTACAAGGCATTGAAAGTGAAATAATAGCAACAGAACCTTGCAATTCAAGATTTTATATGTAACCTAAAATTCACAACCCTCGTAATCCAGGAAGGGTTATCGCTTCTATCTGCAGACTAAAGTGAAGTGACCCGCCATTACCATCCGCCAATAACCGC